>CABHPQ010146929.1:21111-32675 GCA_902168405.1 Peromyscus aztecus
TCTCTCCTTCTTTCTTTCTTTCTTTCTTTCTTTCTTTCTTTCTTTCTTTCTTTCTTTCTTTCTTTCTTTCTTTCTTTCTTTCTTTCTTATACTGAACATCAACAGAGATGAAGAAAGGACCTTTTTCTACAACGTTAAGTGAATTTTAGTGACAAGTCTCTGTCTAGTAGCAGAACAACCACCATAAATTATCACATTAGGTATCGTCATAGGGAAACATTATTTAAAATCATATGCCCAAATTATTCAAGAAGTCTTCATTTACTAGAGAATTTTTGCATGAAGTTTAGCACATGTATTGAAGATGTGACATACTAAATCCTGTCTCTTTCATGAAAATTGCACCATACTTCCCAGGTAGTGGGTCCACAGAATCAGCTTTGGCCAGTGAAAGGTATATATATATATATATATATATATATATATATATATATATATAGTGAGCTGTGACATTTCTTGAAATTTTAAAAATGAGTTCGTGTCTAAACCACCTCATTCCCCCTCATTTTAGACAAGCAGTTCCATTCAAATTTTGTTCCAGGAGATGCAGACATCCCAAGGAAGTGGCAGCTGCAGCTCAAAGTATATGCAGCATCAGTTGTTTTCAGTCATTGGTTACAGCTGCCTAATCCAGACTGCTCTGTCGCAGACATTCATCTCTAGAATCAGTTCCCAGTTCTCTAAATCCATTCCATAGGCTCCACATCTGTAACCAGTTCAGAACTATTTAAATCCTGATCCTTTTCTAGGAAGACTCCAATAGCAACTGATTATGAAAAAAAGAAAGTTTTAAAAACAATTGCTCAAGGAGAGCTGTCTTACCCTTCATTCACTGCACATTGGGTTTCCGATCCCCCTACATTTTCCCCGACCCCAGAATAATCCGGCATTTTATCCTCTCCATGCTGCTCATCTTTCTCCAATTGTTTCTGTGTTTGCACATGCCATGATCTTTCTGAAATGGTTGCTTTGTCTTTTATTTTCTGTCTGGGAGAGCCTCCTTCTTTGTTTAATGATGAGCCACTCATCCTTCATGAACCCAGCAACATCTATTCCTGCAAAATCTAGACATCATCATTCCCTACTTTGTGTTTCCATAGAATATGGTTCTTGTGACCTATCAAGGCACTGATTTACTCACTATGATGATTTTTCTTTTCTAGCTCGGTATCTTTTTTTTTTTCTCTTTAAAGTACACAGAAGTAAGTACTCTATCTTGTATGTTAGTAATCATGAGATAATAATGGTTATCCATGCATTCACTATTTAGTTCGGTTTATTAATAGCTCGGCTGTGTCAACACCTTTAGCTAGGGAAAACTGAGAATGAAATACAATGTTTTATTTTAAGCTAGTTTTGTTTGTTTTAGAAAAGTAATGTTCACCATTATTATCACCATTCTATCACCATTCACTGACATGAGCATAATCTTCCCATCTTTTTTCCCAAACTCTTCTATCTATTGTCCTCTTCATGTTATACACACTCCCACCTCCATTGCTCATTGATAGCTTCCCTGAGATGCCCATCAGAGCTTATAGGAAGACTTTTCTCATTCTAAAACTTAACTCATTCATTCCTTCCATGTTTTGCCAGCAGTTTAGAGAGGGCAGCTCTCCCTTGAATTCTGCTTAATTTATCCCCCAACCCATCCGTTGGATGCTTAGGATATGATACGCCTCTTCATTTTGAGTATATCCTTTCTCTCCAAGAAAGCTGGTTATAAACTCAAGTATGAATGGGATTGCATCTTAATGACTTTGAACATCATTCCTTACATATGTACTTGCACAAAGTAGACCCCTACAAAATGGCATCAGCTAATTGTTACTGACCAGTCCTGGCAGTGTCTATGCTGAACTGAGAACCCAGACCATTCCCAGTCTTCACTCTTCATGCTGATCACTTCTCAGCACAGTAAAACATCCAATTTGCCTCTTTGTCATTATTAATTTGACATCAACATCAGATTTCCTACAGTTTTCTTTTTCTTCTCCCAGGAGAAGATTTCAGTTTTTAATACCACAGTCATACATAATAGAAGCTAACAAGGAAAGAGTAGAGTGCTACTTGATTGGCCCAGACAATTTAAACTTTTAAAAAAATTTTTGTTAGAACTATATAGAGACAAAACTACATAGAAACAAAAAAAAATACAAAATGTCATAACATCTAAGCTAGGTTCAAGTGACTGTCAGAATTTTTTGAGCTAAAAGACCAATGAAATAATGCTAAATAAAATCATTGATAACCAGATAAACAAGAAACTAAAGAAATGTACGTGCTTAAATTTAGGTGATTTTATTCCTTTTTGTGAGGTTTCTTCCAAAGGTCTGTATCTCGGGATGCTAAATAAATACTTTTCAACATGCCTACAATGCTGTTCCCAAGCTTGCTGATTAGAACCTTTGTTTTTGTGAAATCATAGATCCAAATTAAAGTTAAAACTTCAAAGAAAGGTAGCAGAGCAATGTTAGGCAGAATAGAGTAAGCTTGCTTAGTGCCTTGGTCCTTTGGAGGATAAAGCTCAGAGAGGAAGACCCACCTGTAGGACAAAAAGACCTCTGAGTACAGCACATACGATTTGCAGTGCCCTACAAAATGGCAGGAAGGCAGTTTTGCGTCTTGTCTCCTACTTTGCTGCTCTTGATATGAAAAAGAATTCGACCACTGCCAAGTTACAGGACGTGGTCTTAAGGTAGGGTGACAAGGTACCCTACTAACATCCCCTTCTTTCTACTAGTATTTCACCTGGTGAAGAGTTATTGCCTTGATCTTCAGATAAAAATCAATTCTGGATAGTTCTGTATCTCATTCAGGCATTTGAAAATTTAAACACTCTGGGCAAATGTACCAGAGGGGTCAAGAAGGAATCCATCACTTTGACAGTCAGGAAGAGTAGACATTTAAAAGTAGTTTTGCAATACTCATCCAAGATTTTTTTTTTAAAAAAATAACTTCCTATCAATAAAAGATAAGAGGAGACAGGATGAGTGACATGGGGAAAAAGCCACAAGAAGTATCAGTTTGGTGGACAAAAATCACTGGATAAGAATGAAAGAATGAATTCAGGGAAACTCACTGGAAAAGCAGATTATGCCTTTGAAGCTGGAGACTAGAGTTGACACTGTAGAAAATCAAATCAGTTATGTAGATACAAACTTGAAAGTACTCTCTGAGAAAAACAACTCAAAACTACAGTTTTTGAAAGGAGAAAAGATGATGTACTGCAAAGGGAGAAAAGCCACCTGGTCTGAGAATATACTGAATCCGAGTAGGACGTGAGAATAATTGAAAAGCAGACTACTAATACGCCAAAGAACCCACAGTGACCCACCAGAAGGAGACACTGGGCCTAATCTAGAAAGAACTTCATATCCGGGGAATAAAAATACTGTCTGCACGAGAGAAGGCTTGGCTGACATGTAGAAGACATCAGGCTCAAATGGACCTACACAAATGGAAGAGAGAAAAGTTCAAGTAACAAGCAGTGGCCAAAAAAGAGAGAGGGGGAAATATAAGAAAAGTAGAGGAACAAAACTTCAGCCTTTGCTTGGTCAAGGCCGGGGCATGTCTAAACCAGGGTTGTCCAGTAGCATTATAAAGCTGGTCATAAGTATGTCTTCAACTTTTATAACCGCCATATCCAAATAATAAGAGAAGCAAAGTTATAATTTCACTTAATGGTATATTTTACATAACTTAATGTATTTAAAACACAATTTGTTTCTTTACCTATCTATCTAGTACTAAGTATTTGAGACCCAGTATAGATTTTTAAACTGTTGGCATACCTCGTTTAGATGAAGGTCATTACAGTACTCAATAGCCCTAAACAGCAAGTGCCTACCATGTTGGATAGTACAGAAAAGAGAATTACACATACAAAATATTATCTCATAGCCAGCCTTGGTGCATTTTATGTGAGATGGCAACCACCATGAAAAGTTAACCTAAATTGTGAGAAGAAATCTATTTAATTCGGTCATTAATTCAGTATTCATGAATAGATGAACAGAAGAAATATGTTATTTTGCCTATTTTATATTTTATTTTGAAAAAGAACACATGGAGTGAAAAAAAGCAGGTATCAAAATATAGAACATGGATACAAGAAAATCATAACAATAAGTCAATGCAATATTTAATGTGTTTCCCTATTTAATATGTTGTTCAAGTTGGCCTAATGAACATACACTTTTTTCATAAAAAGTGATCTACATTAAAAATGTACTATTTGGTCATTATAAAGATATGGAATAAGAAAATACTTTGTGTTTGAGGTACTTACACATTATAGAAAGCTGAGAAAATCACAACAAAATTGACTGACTCAACATTTACTTATGAATGCCAGTTCTGAAGTAGGTGCTATGCTTTTGGGGGCGGAGGTCTTACCACATGGGTAGTTTCAAAAAAATCATTTTCCTTTTTCTTGAAGGTAAAGTAAATATTACTGATGTTTTTCTCCTTGCTCCTCTCTCTTTTTCCCTCCCTGGATGGAACTCCTTTCTTAGACCAAGGTGGTCTGGAAGTCACAGAGATCTGCCTGCCTTTCCCCACCAAGTACTGGGATTAAAGACATTCACTGTAGTAATACCTGGGTAGTTTTCAAAAAAGTTCTTCTTCCTCTTCACTAATCAAAGTCACCAGCACTTAACCTTAGCGATGCTGGAAGATGAGAAAGCCAGGACGCTAAAAGGAAGTCTGGACGTCTCTTTCTTAAACGCATGTTTAAGACGCGCATCTGAGAAGCAACAGTGAGGTCACTTCATTCATCCAGGTGATATGACTCTTTACTAGCTTCTGAACCTTGTTTGTGTATGGATGTGGCACCTACATTGAGGAGAAAGATGGTTGTTTGGGAGCATAAGTTGAGATGTTGAGTTGGACTTACAAATGAAGTCATACCCCTCCTTGATGGAAGAGTGATCTGGATACTGGCACAAGGGTAAAGATATTCTTTACTATTAGGTAGTGTGGCACATAGCGTCACAAAATAACTGAGCCAACTCTGCAACTCCAAGGTTATGAAAATATACTGCAGGCACACAGTTATTATGAATTAATAATAGCAAATTACTAGCAAATTAATGATAAAAATAGCAGCAAACCCTAGTGATTAATAATACTTAAAACTCTTTAAACTTGCAACTAAACGCTTAGGTAGCACAAGAATTTATCCTACTTCAACATTTATTTAGGGAGAACTTTGATCTAAGCCATATGAGATACATAAAGCATGGAAGATTGTTGCAAAGAACACTGATAGAGCATGTGTGTAGAGAATAGGAAGAGTTCCAAAAAGACTATAGCTGATACCTAGACCTTTCTTTCCCTGGACTGCATCTCTAGGAGAGTGTAGTTATGAAACTTTAGTCTACAGTCAGATTGCTAAGGATGTTACATTTCTTTAAAATCAACATATATTTTGCATAAGTTAAATGTGGGCTTGTAAACTGCCCAGTTTTCCTCTGATAGTCAAGTCTGGTTGAGGCTTCCTGGGATTTCAAAATGAAATCATGTAGAATTGACACCCATTATTCCTAGATGCAAATTAGCTAATGAAATAACTCTCTCCAGTATTGAGCTTTGCACAACTATCAAGGCTGTGGAAATTAGTTTGAGATTAGAATCTGTCATAAAATATTAATCCCAGGGGACTATTGGTATAGACCCCTGCCAATTTTCCTAGCACTGTCCATGCCTATTACCTTTGGTCCAACCTAGCATCAGTTTTTTTTTCAGTGTATAGAGTAAACACAAACAATAGTAACAATGTTGCTAAGGAGAATAGTAATAATTACTAATGGACAATAGATTTGTTTCTTATTGGACATTGGTGATTAATGCCCTGTACACATAATGTTAAATCATTCTTCTCCAAAAACTTAATGTGAGATTTTATTATTATAATTTTAATATTATATATGAGAAAACTGATGTTTAGGAAGTTGGTTAATAAAGCCAAAGTAAACAGTTAATGAATGAAAGAGTGAGGAATTGACCCCAAATCTGTCTAATCTAGAATCCACGATTTTAGAACCTCTCTACAAAAGCGTGGCTTATTTATGGCTATGCCTTTTGCTTGACTTATCACGGGAGTGGAGCATATCTGTGAGTAATTTATATCCCCAGCTCTCACAGATTAACATACCACATCATCACTTTGAAGCATCTCAATTGCTATCAGCACAATTGAACTGATGACCAAGCTGAAGGCAAAGCTAAGTCAGACATTACGCCCCATAGGTTTCATTGTTTTAAATAAATAAGCTTTGCAACTGATACTAGGTAGAATGTTACAGATTTGAAGACAATGCACACTTGGACATCACAGGTGTTGAAAAACAATCTTAGGAAGGTGGTTTGGGGGGAAACAGATTAAACAATGGAAGTGACATCGAAGAGTTGTATATTCAGTAGGTTCTGAGTTAGAGGCTAAAATCTGACTTTTCACTGATGGGTCATCTTCTTCAGTACATGAGTTCTTGACAACTGACGGGATCTTACTTGTCAGGTGAAGTTGCTATGATACCTATATAAAACATCATGTACATACATCACAGGCAAGACAATGTGGAAGTATGGTAAAATAAAGCATGGGGGATAAGGAAATAAGGGACGGTAAAGGCAGAACTAAGGATATTTCCATTTTGGATGACAGAATCCAGACAAGAACAGAGTATAACAGGAAAAAATGTATGTCTAAAGTGAAAATGCAAAATTATGTCATATTTATGAATAACACTGGACAATTTTCTCTAAAAGAATGACCGGTTTGTGGTTTTTTGTTTTGTTTTGTTTTTGTTTTTTTTTTTTTTTTTTTGCATTCCATCACTGCTTTGAACTTACATAAGCCCTTTCAAAAGTCATAATTCCATTTGAGGATTTTAGTGCAAGTCTTCGGAGTACAATCATATCTTGAAACAATGTGCCAGATGGCTAGATAAACTCAGATATCATCTGATGGGTGAATGGCTTCTTTCTTCATCCAGCTACAGCTTGCACATGGTTATACATTAAAGTTCTCATGTTCTCATGAAAGGTGAGGATTGCTACTCAGGACTGATCTTTCCACATCAGGCAGAAAATCCTGGTATCAGCTAAACAAAGATGGCCGAAACTTTGTCGCCTGGACTCTAGATGCCCCTTTGTAGTCCCAATACCAAGGGGAACCCGTAAGATACATGAGTGAGACTGAGCAACTGCCACCAGGTGGCGCCAACCTACAGTCAGGAAACAAAATATTTCCTGAGGCCCTAGGTCGCTGCCAGGATGACTGTGACGAATGATGATCCCACATATTTGGTGACTAGATATTTGGACGCTGCTTGTATTTTTTTTTTTACAGATAATAAAAGTAAGTCAGATAATTTATTCACATTTATGCAGTACGCTACGGTCAATGGCCCAAACTCAGGCTACACAGTAGGCATCCTTTAAGAATATTGAACCAGCTGTCTAATGACTTGAGCTCAAGATCCAGCGTGGCTCCTTGCTAACCATGAGGTGTTCCTGACCATTTTGAGTCTGGACCCTCAACTGTGACTCTTTTACTCCACACTGAGTTGGAAGGGTAATGCTGTGTAGGCCTGAAAGAAAAGAAATCCCAAATAAATAAACCACAAGGTGCTCTCCTAATACTTTTACTCTGGTTTTGTGTATTAATCATTTACATTTTCTGTAATAAATCATGAAGATAACAAGTATTTGATAATTCAGTCAATATTTCTCTGGGGAATTGCTTAACATGCGCAAAGTTCTTAGTTCAGGCTACAGCACCATGTAACCTAGTGTTCGGGAGTGGAGGCAGGAGAATCAGAAGTTCAAAGTCATCCTTTGCTACATTGCAAGTTTGAAGCCAGACAGTCTGAGTAACATTTGACCTTGTCTCCAAAGGAAAAAAAAATAAGCATCATTGAAACCTAAGAACAACATTGTTCCACTTAATTTACCAATTATCTGACAAGAATTGGTTAAATATCTACCGCAAGGTCAGTATGATGGAGGCCATGGAAAGTGCTGTATCATGGCTTCTAATTTAAAGGACTGAGTAACCTGTGAGTGAGGTTGCAATAAATGGAAATAAGGAGAATGCAGATAATGTATGATGAGTATTAGACACAATGACAACATGGCTGTTATCAGAGAACATGGGGATGACTGAGCCCAGGAATGGAGAGGACAATCTTATACAGAAGGCTAAGAATTAGATTTTGTCGGGAAGGGTGGATGTGATATCAACATGCTGAAAAGAAAGAGCTGTTAGCTATTCTGATTCATCTCTTTGCTTTTCTCTGACTCAGTGGTTCCATTTGGGTTAATACGATCCCAGAAGCCTCCAGCAGATTCTTATCACAGCCGTTTTGTAATAACTGCTGACCTATCAGTGGGGGATATTGAGAGACATGCATGGAGTATAATTTTTCAGCAGCTATGGGCAGGTGCTGCAGGAAAAGCGGCTCTCTTTTAAATGTATCAGCAATTCCTAGTCTGCAGCGCATAAAAGTTACTCACAGTTTGTATCTGTGCCAGGAAGATGAAGGCAATGCCTTCTCCACACACCAGTGGTGAGATGTGTGATTTCACCCTTGGAGAATTTGACAGAATAATCGACTTTGATGATTAATCCATTGTAACAGGAGGCTCAGCATTGGTGGAGATGAATTTTCTGCCTTGAGTGACTCCCCTGTTGTGCTGTATTCTTTAAAATTCTTAGGGAGTTGATACACTGTGAGAGGGAATAAGGTTGCAGACCTTGGGAAGTCACTCTGATTCTTTTGGACTTGTGAAAAAGCACATGAGGTGGTCGCATGTTTTCTTTGGGTGTATGGATTGGACTAAATCAAGGGGATCGTAGAGAATACATCCCTTCTGGGAAATTCTTGATAATAAGAGCACATGATCTCACAAAAGGTTTAGGAGATTTTCTGTAAATTATGGAAAGTGTGTTAGCGAGTCTCTGTGGGGGTACTGTTGCCATGTTAATATACGTGGCCCAGGATTACCACATGAAGTGTATGCATCACATATACAAACACACATGCATAACACAATACATGTGGATACATTTATTCATATGTGTGCATGTTAATAAAGGTCACACAAACATATAAATATACTACACATTATTTTTCATAGGTCAAACAAGGAGAAATCACCTTTTCTGCCAGCATCTCTCCATCCTCCATCCTTCAAATCAACATTATTTCAGATTATGAAAAATTGTAAGACTTTACCAACTCTGTCTTTAAGAGGAAAGAGGAAAATATTCTGTACATATATATTAGAGGCTACATATGACTCAGCTAGACCAAATAGGAAACTGTAGGCTTCTTGGCCCAATCCCCAGAGACTCTGAATCAGCAGGGCTGGGTCAAGGTTTTAGAAATCTACAGCGCTTCCTCCTTCCATCAGGGGAATCTGAGGCAGACTGTCCAAGACCACATTTTGACAATATAAGACTATCACAATGGAGTAGGTCAGATGCAGACTGGGATTTCAGCTCTGCCACTCTCTGGCTATGCATTATCAAGCGAAGTCATTAAAGTACATACATTTATTTTCAATGCCAGCCGAATAAATGTTTACCATCTGACCCGAACCAAAAAAAAAAAAAAGTGTGAATGAGAATGTATAAATACAAATATAAAGACTGGCTAATTTAGTACATAATACAAACCCAGTAATAAAACTTAATTCTCTCTCCCCATAGCAAGTTAGAATGTACTTTCTGGTCTTTGAGCAATTCTTGCTTCCACAGTCAATCTAAGCTGCAGAGGAGGGACAGATATAATGTTTAACATGACGGTTGCTTTCCAGCTCTAGTGACCTGTTCATCAGACTAAAGGGAGCCACCAAAGACAAAGATCAGAACACAGTTTCTTCCTCAGTGTCTTCACTGAATGAGATAATACTTTTAAATACCAGAACGTGATTTTCTCCAAATTTTGCACTTTTTCCAGTGGACTAGCTAGATAAGTGACATTGTCAGGCTTAATTTGCATCATTAATACAATTTTCTTCATTCCTTTGGGTAAGAAATCAACAAACAAAAACCACAATACCTAGTCTGTAGCTTGCGGCAATTTCCATAGTGTAAATATTCTTACCATGGTCAATTTCAATTTATCAATGTGGTAGTGATACAGCTTCACAGATTATATATATATATGTATATATACGTATATATATGTATATGTATATATCTTTATATAATCTGTATTTTTTTACTGTACTGACATAATAGTTACCAACAATCTCATAGTCTAGTAAAATAATTAAGAAGTGGTAGAATTTGAACAATTGTTATCTATTAAAATTGAACTTATTTAAAGTTTACATTATTGATTTTAATTTACTAGCTGAACAGCTAGTATAATTGAACTCCAGTAAAAATTCTTCTATTAAGAAGGAGCACACAGTGTGCCTGGAAATGAGCATTTGGACTAGGTTGTGGATCCTCATGAGGATGCACTTTTCTCTGTGGGTTAGGAAAGCCACTGAAGAAGTTCTTTTCTTAGATAGAGTTCTTAATATCTAAGAGTGTTTAAGGCATGGCTCTGAGGAGTACTGGTTGGATGAATGATGTATTAAAATTAAGGCAGACAATTACCTCAAAAGAACAGAGTATTAGACAACAATGTTTTTCAGACGTGAAATCAATCCTCTTATAAAAGATACATTAGAGAAAGGTTTGGCCAACTCTTTAGTAAAGGGGCATAAACTGAATGTTTTGGTCCTCGTGCATGCAACATTCTTCTTGTTTTTTTTTTTTTAATTCATTAAAATGACTTTTGTTAGCATGTACAACTGCAATTTGATAGGTTTATGGTAAAAATAAAATAACACTAAATAAAACCCCAAACCAAAAAAATCAAAGCCTTGCTTATCAAGTAGATATGGAGCAGGGCAGACAAAGGGCAGAGGCTAAAATGATAATAAAATTTAAGGTTGGCTGATGGGAAGTTGAACGGAATTAGAAAATGAGAAATCCACCATCTGTAGTGGGTAGCCATTCCAGCTTTGATCTGGAAGTTCCAACCCCCATTGAGACTTCGGCAACTGTCACGCCTACAAGGCGGGGCCAAGGAAGGCCCCTGGAGACCCAATATCTGGATGGGCGAGTGCTCTCTCTGTTCCTGGACCCGAGACGGTGGAGGTGGACTGAGCAGAGCTCCAGAGAACACCACTGGACTGTGATACACCTTGCCTGGACCCTGCGACCTACCTATCCCTTCATTTATAATTTACCCACTAAATAAATCCTCCTTTTAACTACATGGAGTGGCCTTAATAATTTCACCAATAACCATCATATGGGTAGGGTGTAGTGAGTGCTCACCCTGGCAGGGATGTGGTTGAGCCCCTGGCATACTTGCTCACTGCCACCTAGCTTCACTCTTAATGAAGTGTCAGAAACCAAGACACACTAGGAAAAGCCACAAGATCATCCACCTAGGATGGTGGATATCAAAGTTTTTGTGTGACATAAACACTGGCTTTGTAAAACTGTTTCAATAACCACTACATATGTACAAACACACATGTTGACAAACACA
>CABHPQ010146930.1:0-20043 GCA_902168405.1 Peromyscus aztecus
TGACCATGGTTGGCGGGAATTTTCTTCAAGTCTATCATTTTAATGAAGAAAGTCAAATGGAAATGATCCCATGTAATGAAAATATTGGTTCCAGTCAAACAACTTCAGGAATATCCCTCTTCCCCTTTGTCAGGCATTCTACAGGTTCAGAGGAGTGTTTAAAAGAGATGAAGGAAGGGCGCCCTGGCCAGTGACTCACAGCATTTCATGTCTATCGCCACTTCCAGTTGCCCACAGATATCAAAATGGTTCTTTTCAAAGTGGTTTTTTTTCCCCTTTAACACGCCAATAAGGAGAGACTTATTTCATATCTTGCGCTCATATATTTTCCATTTTATTTATGAATGCAGGCAGTGACCCACTAAATTGATTTCTGTAACCCCACAAATGCTTTGCATAGTTTGCACCCTGCAATTTTGAAGTTATTGGAACAGAGCATGTGAGAAATTTTTAGGAACTCCTACCATTCAGTCCGTGTTTTTACCCTCTGGCCTATAAGGAAAGGCTCCTGCTTTCCTAATTCTCACCCCTCTTCTCCAAGAGGGATTGATGTGACTCCAGGACACTGCCGGAAGCCATCAAGCAAGAAGAATATGCAAAGAGATTGAGTCAGAGTTAATGGACAGGGGAGCACCCTCTGGGAAGCGATGAGATGCAGAGCAGACACCTAAGTCTCCAGGAAGCACTCTCTCAATAATTTTCCTGTGCTCTTCTCTCTGCTGGGCGTATTCCAGGTGGCTCTCTCACACGTTAGTGTTGAACTACAAAACTGGAATACAAGTGGGTGGGGAAAAGGTTTTCTACCCTCCTGTGTTTGGGGTTCCTTTCTAAGCTGGTTCTCAGTTATCAGTGTCTCCTCCCATCTAGGAAAAGTTCTAGTACAGAGTGTAGCCCTTCTTAAGTTTCTGCCCTACCTCCTACCCAGCTCAAAGGCAGTGTGGATAGTGTGACTGGTGTGTATGGAGCTGAGAAATGATTTTGTAATTACCCTGTTTCATGTTTAGTGAAGAGAGTGATCACCTTTGATCAACATCAATGTGAAGTAAGAACAAACCAAATAGGATGTTTTGCCTCCTACAACCTGATATCTCTGGTTTATTAGTTTATGTAGCCGGCTGTCAAAAAATCAAAGATGCACACCTAATTCTGTTATAGTCTAAGCTATTTCTATTAATATTAGCAAATTAAAGACAAGTATCCAAGGTCAAATCCTAGTCAATGTGACCTGATTCTGAATCTTGAGGTCTCTTTGACTCTAATTTCTCCTAAGCAGGACATATAAACTTCAGAATGGTAAGCATGGCTCTTTCCGCCTCACCAGTCAACAATGCATGGTTTTGAAAATGCACCAACTAAATAGCTGTTGTGTCAATGCAAACAAGATGAAAAAATAAGTGCTGCTCCTGAGTATGTTCCGAATAGAATCAAAGTCAGTAATCTCGGGGGTAACTGCATTCCATGTTTTCATGGCACTACTTTCAATAAGCAAATTATAGGATCGGACTAGACATTTTCACTGCACAAGTGACTTTGAGGGGGTACTTCATTAGCCAAAATACAATAAGAACAGGTGGAAGACAGAAGCAGATGTGTTGGCACCAGTAATGCCTAATGTGACTAATATGACTAAGTGAGGGACCCAGTACTCCTGAGTATTTGTCGGGCCAGGACCCAATGCCCCTGGGGGGCTCTGGAATAGCGTTATGTTAGAGATCCCAATTCTACCTTTGTTCCTTCCCACACAGCATCTAGAGATGTGGAGGCAGATGACTAGGTGGAATCCCCGCCAGCCAAGGCTGATTTCACAGTTCCCTAACTAACTGACGTAGTCACAGTTATTGAGGACACTGAACAGAGCCCCAGAGCACCAGACTCGGTGCCTCTGAACAAAGCTAATCTGAGCCGCCACCACTAACCATCAAAGAGTGACTTTCAACCTTAAAATCTCGAGACAAATATGTATGTGACCAGAGGTTAAGAGCTTTGCTCCCAATTACTGAGGGCTCTGGGAGTCTTCATTTTTAATCATCTGTTTTATTGCCACTACATTGTCAGAGCCATCGCCATGGCATCTCGCATATTTTTTATACGTTCATGCAGATCTTTATCAAGTGTGAGAAGTGTGCTACTCTGGGTCTGGGTGGGATTAATGAGAAGCCTCTGTCCTCTCTGAAAAGCTTTCATTGATGGGCCACTTGACCATTCATATGATCAAAGCCTTTCAAAGGCCAGCTTCATAATTCACACCAAAGCAAGAGGTGATCCAGAGAACCCATTCGAGAAAAAGGCTTCTAACAGCAAGGGTAAAAACCTCTTTCCAAAGTCTACACAGAATGCGGAATCTTAAGCAACCTCACATACAACTTCGTGCTTATTAAGTAAAGGCTAAAGATAAAAAGACTAAAAGAGAGATTCGCCTGTCCAGAGTCTCTGGTTTTGCTCACACAGCTCAAAGACCGATTTTTTTTTTTCCAGCTGTACCTTCACACTGGGAAGACATCATGGCGGTTTCAAATTGATAAATCGTATGCACGTGTTGCTATCCGACTGCATTAAATCACTAAAGCTAGCACTACTTTAATGCAAGCTCATGAGTGGGCTTTAGCATAGACTTCCCAGCAATCAGTGCTGTATAAAAGGAAACTGTCAGGGACAGAAACTTTTGTCCTTCAACTAAATAAAGGAAGCTTAGTGAAATAGGCTGTCTTATTTCTTCCCTGACTTACTGATGTCTAATGATGCTGCCCATAGCCTGGATTTTTCACACTTAATGTTTGGATGAAAATTCACTCTGTTTTTGCAGGGTGATGTAGCTAACTAGGGGACCGTGATTTTTTTTTTTTTAAGAGTGCATTATTGATTTCAGAGTTAGAGATGCAGATACTTTTAGGTCTGCAAGCAGTCTTTCTACTTTTCTGGTGATATCTACAACCTTCTTTAGGAGCAAATTACCCCTATAATCTTTAAAAAAAAAAAAAATCAAGGTGACCTGTATAAACCTAACAGTCATTCGGTTTGCTAGGTCTGCGGGCCTCTCTGAGTCCAGTGGAACCTTCCTTTTTTCTTTTTTCTGTCGCTCTTGGGTGCTGGCCAGAGCCTAAATGGCCTTCTCCTGACACCCTGGGCCGCTCACTCTGTCTCTAAAGCTTCCCCTCCCCGCCAGCGGCTGCCTGTCCTCTACATGTCTGACCTCCAGCTTAAATAGCTTGAGGTTTTCTCCTTCTCTTCTCCATTCTCCTCCTCTAGGCAGCTGCTGAGATTTATAGCTTGTCTGCCCTGAGGCGTTTTTGTTTTAAACTCTAAGAAATTGTCCTTGAGCTTCTGTTTGTGTCTGTTCTTAAATTCCGTTAGAAACTAAGAACACCGAGAAAGGATCCAATTCTCCCTTTATTATCTAGTGGTCACAGAGGGACTCCCCAAAATTATGGTGCCATATTTGGTGACCTGTACAGGAATATTAAAGAATTGTCTCTAAAGACAAAATAGGTAGGCTCCTTTATCTGTCTTACCCTGAGGCTAGAAGATGCTTGTGTGGTATTCTGTTTCTCCAAGAAGAAATAAGTCTCTTTGTTGCAGTACCTCTCTTTCCCGTGTTGTTTTTGTGTCTGTGGCTGACTGATGGCGGTGTGGTGGGGAGCTAAATAATGCTGTGTAATTCCCTATCATCTCTCTCTCTGGACATAGGATGCTCTCCTTTCCCTCTCTACCATGGTTCCCCAAAGCACCTGGGAGACTCTGGACCAGGTTTAGAGGAAGGGGAACAGGTAAGTTTAGAGGAAGGGGAACTCGGTATGGTAAGGCCAGACATTGCTTCCAACCGCAAGGGGAGGATGCCGCATGGCTCGCTTGGTAAAGTACCACACAAAGTGACTAAGGTTTTTAAATCAGGATTAACTGTTTTTCACAAGTCGGTTTCTATGGGACTTAAATTCCCACTATCATGGAGGGTCACAAGTTTGTTTGATTTCAGTCCAGACCATACTCAGAAGGGACAAAGTGGATCCAAGATCCCATTTCTCCATGTGGCCACACTGTAACAGCGCCACCTATAGGTGATGGGCATACCGTTCCATTCCTTCTACTTTTTTAAGATGCTTTCCCAGCCACAACTTGTACCTGACAGCTCAAAACAAAATCCAGATGATGTCATAGGTGTTCCCAGTTATGACTGGTGGTAAGGCAGATGGGTTCCC
Source organism: Peromyscus aztecus (assembly GCA_902168405.1). Lineage (NCBI taxonomy): Eukaryota > Metazoa > Chordata > Mammalia > Rodentia > Cricetidae > Peromyscus > Peromyscus aztecus. Next base: position 4,194 of record CABHPQ010146930.1, read on the forward strand.
TTCCTTGGGTTGAGATCATGGATTTCCTTCCTTGTGTCTGTGCTTTGCTTTGGGAGAACTTAGAACCCTAGACCCCATGTACTCTCTCCTGCTATTTCTGTGCTAAGCTAACTGAGTGAGGTTTTCTTGTTTGTTTGTTTGTTTGTTTGTTTGTTTGTTTGTTTGTTTTCTGTTTTAAAAAGAGTGTGGCACTTGATACACAGACTTCCCAATTCCTCCTCCAAGGTCTAGCCCGATTCCTCCTGGGTCACCTCCACCACCCACTCATTACTGAGTAATGAATGGGTCAAAGAAGACATCAAGAAAGAAATAGAAATCAATTCCTGGAACTAAATAAAAATGAAAACACAACAAAAGCACTGGGACATAGGAGGTAGTCCTACAAGGGATATTTAAGGCTCCAAGTGCCTAAATCAAAAAATCAGAGAAACCACACACAAACGGCTTAATGGTACAACTCAAAGTTGGAAAAACGAAAACAAACCAAATCCAAACCCAGTTGAAAACAAGAAATAATAAAAAGCATAGCAGAAATCAACGAGCTAGAAACACAGAAAACAATACAGAGAATCAATCTAAGAGCTGGTTCTTTAAAAAGATAAACAAGATTGACAGACCCTTAGCCCAGCAAGTGAGAGAGAAACTCAAATGAATAGAATCAGAAGTGAAGAGAGAAAAATCCCAATAAGCACCAAAGAAATTCAGAATATCATAAGGGAATATTTTAAAAACTTATCCTCCAGTAAACTGGAAAACCTAAAAGAAGTGGATTATTTTCTAGATTCAACCAAACCAAACCACTAAAATTAAACCAAGAAGAGATCAGCAACCTTAACAGAACCATAATAAAATGAGGTGAAATGGTAATAAAACCCCATGGATTCACAGCAGAATTCAAAGATTCAAATAAGCAAAAACAGAAAGAGCATTCCCAAACTGTCTCTACATACCAGTATACCTCTGATACTCAAACCAGGCAAAGACACAATAAATAAAACTACAGGCTAATATCCCTGATGGACATAGACCCAAAAATGCTCAAACAGAATACAGACATACATCAAAAAGATTATACACCATAACCAAGTTGGTTTTATTCATAAAACATAGGAATGATTTGACATATGCAAGTCAATAAATGTAAATAAAACCACATAAATGAACTTAAAGACAAAAATCACATGATTATCTCAGTAGATGCATAAGAAGACTTTGCCCAAATCCAACATGATTTCATGATAAAGTCTTAGAGAATGTAGAGCTAAAGGGAACATATCTCAACATAATCCAAGCTATATAAGAGAAAATCACAACCAACATCATGCCAAACGCAGAGAAGCTTGAAGCAATCCAACTAAAGTCAGGAATGAGACAGGGTTGTCCGCTAGCCCTTCTCCTTTTCAATATTGAGCTAGAAACACTTGCTGGGGTAACAACGTAAGTTAGTTGTTCTTTCTACAAAATTTACAGTTACGATGAATCTTACCTGTTATATACAGATCATCTACATTACACCTAAAACATGAAAACAGCTTACAGCCTTCATGAATTAAGATTTAAAATGTCAGTAATAGAATATTTGGGGGGGAAAGGGGGAAATTTAAGTCCACTCCAAAAACATAAACCTACAGAGAAGTGTTTTGCATTCTAATACTTAATGAATTTCTAAATTGTAAATATTTCTCCAGGCTGAACAAGGTCATGTGCCCTCACCAGTCATTAGCAATGTGTGTACAATGGCAAGCCTAACCACACCATCATGACCCGAGAGTCATACACATTCCTCACCTCTTCAGATGCTTGCAAATCCCTGCTGCTTAGTGGCCAGCTGACTAACCACATTCCCCATCCAAGTGAAGACTCCTGAGCCCCAGAATCTGGCTCTGGGACTGCCTTCACTATGATAGAGCCTTCCCACTCAGCATTCAAGTGGCTGGCTTCTAGTTATTATCCTGTGCCAAAAATTCTGCTGCAGTCAAGCAAGAAGTAATATTTCCATAAAGCTGAATTTAGACTATTTAAATAACTGGTGTTTGTTGATATAATTATGTCTTACATTAACATTTTGGCTCAAAAATTGTTAAAATTCCTTATGAAATAATGATGGTTATCTGAACAGGATTCTCATATAATTACTTGACAAAGTACCATGTTGGAAACCATAGATTTTCCTAGCTGGAGAAATCCCTAAGACTTGGAGCCACTGATTCAGGAAACACTACAACCCACTACAATGTGCTCTGTTTCTTGCCATTACTTACTCTGAATTCTCTGGTGACCAACACACTTACGAAGTGAAATTTTCATTAAGCAGAGCAATTTTAGTAGAGTAATATAAAGACAACAATTAGAAGCCCTACTTACAAAGAATCGAAGATGGCCAAAGGAGAGAGGTGAGGAACTAACAATGCCCAGAAGTAGAATGTAGCAGTCTCCGCCCGGTAGCATTCCAGACGATGATGATGACGACGACGATAACGATGATGATGGTGATGCTTCCTGTGATTTCATTTCCAAGTAATTTTTTTCTCAGTTCTCTTCAGGGGAGGACATATCAACGAAGAATGATTGAATTCAGATCACTGTCACACATCCCCACAATGAAGCTCAGCTCACCTCATCTAGACTTCCTCTTGGCAGATGCTACCCAGGTCCGGCCACTTTCCGTCATCCCAGCATGTCACTCATGCTCGGGAGATGCAAGGCACCGTTCTAAGTCCATGAATAGAAGTACACATTTGTAGCAAATTTTTCTTGGTTAGTATCTTAATTATTGTCTCAATATTAGTTGAATACCTACTGTGAGCTAGACAGTATGCTGGGGGATAAAAGCATGTAGAATACAAATTCCCTGCTCACAAAAAGCTTCTTAATCTCCAGAAACTGGTTTTATTTCCTTGTACTGAAACCTTTGAATGAATAAACAATAAATAATGATATCAATTTGAACAATAAAAATATATAAATATTTTAAATTGATCACTTCTTTAGAAAAATGTAGACTAGAACTTGGAGAGATAGCTCAGCAGATAAGAGCTTTTGATGCTCTTCCAGAGGACCAGAGTTCAGTTTCTAACACCCATGGCAGTTAGCCCACAACCATCTGTAACTCCAGCTCCAGGGGATCCAATGATCTCTCCTGGCCTCCATAAGCACATGCAGTCACTTGCACATAGCCACAAAGACACAAAATGAAAATAAAAGTAAATCTTAAAACATAAGAAAAACCTAAACTACATTCAGTAGGTATCTACTCAATAAACATGCATTCTCATCTATTCAGTAACAGGAGTCTTGCCAACCGTCCACGGAAGGCTGGTCTTTAGGGAACAATGTACCCAGGAACCATTACTCGGGCTGATTGCCAGGGGACCGCCGGGGGCCTAGCCTCGAGAGACACGTGCCCCCCTTCCTCGTGAGACCACCAGATCGGCATTTGTCACACGGGCAACACCATTGTCGGTGTGGCAAGGTTGCATCACTGTCAGCAATTAGCCAATCAGAGACTTTTCTCCCCAGCCATTGTTACATACTGATACAACTCGGGGAGGGTCCTGTAAGTCTTGTTAAGTTTTGCATACTTCCTGGAGCCTTAGGCCCTTCCTTCCTAAGAGGGAATGTTTCAGTTCTGAAGAAGTAGCTATACAATATCATGCTGTCTCATTATTTTAAAATGCTAAGGAATTATCCTTGCTGATATCTGTGACATTTTGTTGCAATATTTATGAGTTAATTGAGCCATAGTTTGGGGGTTGATACAATATTGACAGGATTGTGGTTTTCCATTATGCTGGTTTAAGTTATAAACGGCTTTGGAATTACCTGCATTTGCAGGAAAAGTAAGTAAGAGGAGGAGTTTATGCTTGAGGAAGGAAAGAGAAGACAGGAAGATGCCAGTGACCAGTCAGACAGACACAGAGGAAGCAGGAAAGTAGGACATACAGAATGAAAGAAAGGGAAAAAAGCCCCAAGACAAAACATAGATGAATAGAAACAGGTTAAATTAAGTTAAAAGAGCTAGTGGAACAATGGGGTAAGCCTAAGCTAAGGCCGAGCATTCATAATTAATAATAAGTCTCCATGTCTTTATTTGGAAGCTGGTTGGCAACCCAAAGAAAAATGCCAATTACAAATGGTGCCCAACATGGAGCCCGAATTGCCACATAGAGCCTGAGAAAGCAGAATAAAAAAAAAAGAAAAAAGAAAAAAATAGATACAGCTCTTTTAAGAGGCACTGCTGTGCAGCAGAGCACTTAAGCAGCCTCTACTCGAAGTAGAAACAGCAAGCTAAGTAAAAAGCCTGCTGTCGCAATGTGGCACCAACTTCCTAGAGCTGGGCAGTTAATGCACCTCTCGTTTAAACACAGCTCCTAGTTCAATGCAGCTCTTGGCCAAACCCTTGGATTAAGGTTCAGCTCTTACCGACCTGAGGAAGGGGTGGAGCCAACCACTAGAGCCCCATGAGGGAGGGCCTAGCTGACACTTAGCAGTGGAGAATGCCACAGGTGCACAGTAAAACAGGTCCAGATGGAAAAAAACTTCTAAACAGGTTAGAGTGTATGTAGGAGCTTAAGAAAGAAAAGAAAATGGGTATAGACAATCATAGAAAAAATAAATACTTTAAAAATCCTGTATGGTGTTTTGCTGACTTTGAATTTTTTGAATGCTTATGAATGACTGCTGTTGAGAGACACGGGATTGTAAAAGAAATTACTAAATTAAACCAGCCTAGATACTTTAGGGATGTCTCAACTTTAAAATGGAATTCAGAAAATTATATTACATTGGGGGAGAGGTTATGCTTTTGTTTCCACAGGAAATGAAAGGCTGTAGATTCCTGTAGTGGGTAGCCATTCCAGCTTTGGTCTGGAAATTCCAACCCCCACTGAGGCTTTGGTAACTATCATGCCTACAAGGCGGGGCCAAGGGAGGGCCCTGAAGACCCAAGATCACGCCGCGTGCTTTTACTGCTGGGAGCCTAGAGGTGGATGGAGGAGAGTTCTCCAGAGAACATACAAGACAAGTGATGTATATGCTGATCCCTTGACATGGGAACAGCTCTGAGACTGGATGAGATATGATATAAATCTTGTTGGTTACAGAGTCATCATGACTTGTTATTACATGCCATCCTCTCATATGGCATGGGTAGAGATTTGGTTATATAGTCCAAACAAATGTATGTACGTTTCTACTCTTATTTAAAATATTGTACCTATGCAGCTCATTTAAAAATGTAGTATAAAGCTCTAGTCCTTGAAAGCTATTATTACAAAGTGTTTAGGATAATTAAAAATACAGGTTACTAATTAATAATCTATAACAACCAAACTTATAGTCATGTTAGGTATGTTTTCAAGGTTAAACAGATATATTTTAGATAGATATGTTTCAAAGACCTACAGAATATGGCATTTAAGATGTTTAATAACCTAAGGCTTTTCATGACAGTAAAACACATCTGCTCCTGGTAACACCAATCCACTTCATAAGAAGCAGGAAAGTAGGACATACAGAATGAAAGAAAGGTAAAAAGCCCCAAGGCAAGACTTAGATGAATAAAAACAGGTTAGAGCTCGTGGGATAAGCCTAAGCTAAGGCCAAGCATTTATAATTAATAGTCTTCCTGTCTTTATTTGGGAGCTAGTTGGAGGCTCAAAATTCCAACTACAGATAATCATACCACAAGGACACTTGCTCAGCTATGCTCCTAGCAGTTTTATTCATAGTAGCCAGAACCTGGAACCAATCTAGGTGTCCTCAACCAAGGAATGGATAAAGAAAATGTGGTACATTTACACAACAGAGTATTGCTCAGCTGTTAAAAACATGGACACCAGGAAATTTGAAAGCAAATGGATGGCACTAGAAAAAAAAATCATACTGAGTGAAGTAACCCAGATCCAGAAAGACAAACATGATATGTACTTACTCATAATTGGATATTAGATACAAAATAAAGGATAGCTATGCTATAATCCACAAATCCAGAGAGACTAGGTAACAAGGACAGTTCAAGGGGGGATGCCCACATCTCCCTGGGAAGAGGAAATAGAAGAGATTTCCTGAGTGGACTGTGGTGGATGGGAATGGGAACATGAGCCATCAGGTAGTGGGGGAAAGGGGAGAGAATTGAAAGAGACTACAGGAGGGGGGTGGGCATTTCAGTGTTAGGTAAAAACCTGGCAAAGGCAATCTCCCAGGAATCTACAAGGATGACTCAGCTAAGACTCTTAGCATAGCCTAAACTGGCCATCTCGTGTAAGCAGGAAAACCTTCAAGTGGAGGGAGTGGGAAACCAACCCAGTCACATAACTTTTGATCTATAGTCTGTCCTGTCTATGAGATGTGCTGGGGAAAGGGTGGCCTAGAGATTAGGGGAGTGGCCAACCAATGACCAGTCTAGCCTAAAACCCATGCCATGCAAGTAAGCCCACTGCTGACACTGCCTGGAGCACCAGGACCCACAGGCTGGGTGACCCAGAGACCTAGGATAGAACCAGACATGACTGGAGGCAAAAAGAATGTCAATGTAATAATACCTAATGATATTCTGCTATACACATAAATTGGTGCCTAGTCCAATTATCAGAGAGGCTTCATCCAGCAACTGATGGAAACAGATGCAGAGACCCACAGCCAAACACTAGTCAGAACTTGGGGAATCCTGCAGAAGAGGGGGAGAAAGGATTGTAGGAACCAGAGGGGTCAAGGACACCACAAGAAAGCCCACAGAATCAGCTAACCTGGGCTGATAGGGGCTCACAGAGACTGAACCAACAACCAGGGAGCCCACTTGGGACTGACCTAGGCACTTTGCATATATGTGACAGTTGTATACCTTGATCCTCTTGTAAGAATCCTAACAGTGGGAGCAGGGACTGTCTCTGACTCTTACTGGCTTTTGGAACCCTACTCCTCATACTGGACTGCCTTCCCCAGCCTTAATCCATGGTGAGGTGCTTAGACTTACTGCAAATGCCATGCTTTGTGGATATCCATGGGAGACCTGAATAGGAGTAGATGGGGGTGGGTTAAGCAGAGGGGAATTTGGTGGGGGGTGGGGGGTGGCTGTTGAGGGGGGCTGAGAGGAGAGGAAGGAGGAGAAACTGTGGCAGGATGTAAAATAAATACATAAATGCAAACTTCATGAGTTAAATGCTCAATTCAATTTTGTTTCATCCTATTTTCACATACATATTTAAGGCTACAGCTCTGTAACATAAATACTGCCTACCTAAACCTTACAGATGTTAATACACAAAGTTTTCAGTGGTGTTTTAGTCATTCTGAATTTTTAATTAATGTATTTTCTTTGAGCCAAGAGTTCTTTAGAAAACAATATTGCAATTTCTAACAGGAAAAAGCTTTTTGTACATCTCACACACACATACGTATACACACAGAGTTGGTCATTCCTTTTTCCACTTGCTCATCATTATTGCTCTTGTCAGTTTTTGACACTGGTTTGTGGACAGTTGAAAGTAAAATACATTGCTTATTTATGTGGCATAGATTCTTACACAAATATGTGCAGGTACAAAACACAAGTTCATTAGCATTGACATTAATATGTGTATAGCAATTTGGTCCACTTAGTTTATTAAAGTCTCCTCTATTCTTACTGGCTAATTTTTGTTTCCAAGTTCTGTAGAGCATCTCATAGGAGATGTGGTAGTGTTGCTGCTGCTGCTGCTGCTGCTGCTGCTGCTGCTGCTGCTGCTGCTGCTAACAGACATTTATTCATTGCCCACTCTGTGCTATAAAATGTTATGTCCTTGGCTGGAGTGTCTCTTTACTCCACTAGTAGCACATACATTTAAGCACTCACATTTTCCCTAAACTGCTATCATGCCTCCAAATTAATTCCCCAACTTGGCTCTGTCCAACTCAAATCTCCATTCACTGTGGTCAAGCAGTGAAGCCATGCTTTGAGAACATCAAGCCATGTTATTCAGGCAACACAGCTTCAGATTCATGGAATACAAGAAACTTCATTTTTTTTTTTTTTAAGAAAAGCCAGGGAAGGTCTTTGTGCAGCTGTAAATGCACTAACTAGCTGGCAGAATGAACCATTAATACCCACCACCTGCAGTATAATACTGCATTTTTTAAAAGAAAACACTTAGTTAGAACCATTTGGGTAATATTAATCACTTGGTTGGTTCATAATATAAAATATACACAGTTAACAATGAAAGTTCTCTTGTGTAGTTCTCCAGCTTTTATTTTTATTTGTGGATATTTGGTGGGCACCCTTTTTATGTAGGTGCATATGTACTTATATCAGCTAGCAATCTTCATACGCTAAAAACAAAGTTTCCCTACTTCTATTTAATGTGTGTTCCAAGTGTGGAGGTAGATCTATGATTGCTTATTGAATGGCTCATTTAATTAATAGATATTTATGCCCAGCTTCTCACTTTCCATAAACAATAGTGCAGTAAACATTTGGGGAGCTGAACAAATTTCCTGCAAACTCATGACTTTTGGTCCGCAGGGGAGGACTTTGGTTGAGGAAAGTTTCAAATACGTACAACTGCAGCCACGGGTCACATGCATCAGAGGAGAGCTGTGCATGCGGCCTGATGTATTTGTAGATGGCATTGTCCTGCGACCATGTCAAAAGGTTGGACAATGCTGGAACTGGAATTCAGTGGACCCTATTTCGCCTGCCTCTTTTTTCAGCCTTCCCTAACAGACTTCCTCCTCCCAAGGCTAGTCCACTTCACTAACCACAGCCAAGGGGTCCCGGGGCCTCCTGTTCCTTCACCTAACCAGAAATAGCAGAGCCTGCCTCCGCTCTGATTGCTAAGCCAGTGTCTAAGATGCTCTCTGGTTCCATCAGTTTGGACTGTGTGTCCATTTCTGCATCATCAGTACCATGCCTAGGGGAGCAGTTTCTTCATTGACTTCAGGATATGCGGTCCTGTGGTGCTGTGATGGAGGCCCCCTACCCAGAAGCATTTTGATTGCCAAACAGAAATAACGTACCATTGATACGAGTATCAACCAAAAAGCACTATTCATTTCAATAGAGCAACATCAAATTACCTTCCAGAAAGGCTGCCTATTTATACTACCACCAACCATGTGTGAAAGTGGCTGTTTCTCAATATCCCCCCAATGTTTCCCAATGTTTCTATTTATTCATAGTTACCTAATTTCATGTTTATAAGTGTCTCTTCTTCTGTTTATTGGCCTTTGGTATCTCTCCTGTAAATTGCCTATTTATAGCCTCTACTCATATTTTTGAATGATTTATAGAAGCCCCATATACATTCTACACAATAATCAATCAACCATTAAATATGCTGTGAACAGTTGTCTCAGCATGCTACACGTCTTTTAACTTTATCGTGATTTTTATTGTGCAGAGACGATTTTGAATTTTTATGGGGTTTTATATGTCAATCATCTTTCTCGTTTGGCTCCTGGCACTTATGTCCTATTAAGGAAGCCCTTTCCACTTTTAGTTTGGTAAACATGTGCTGCCTTAGAGTCTCCTGAACACTTCCAAGCAAGTTCCTTTCGCATTCAGCTACTCAGCTAAAGTTTATTTGTATGGCTGATAGAAAGTAATAGTCTGCTCTTTCTTGTTTGGAATCAAAACCTAATTTCCCAGCATTTTATTGCCTAGTTACACTTTCGCACGAGTTTGCAATCTACCTTCATTAGAACCTATACTTAAACAGATGCTACGTAAATCTGTTCTGCTTTCTACCGAGTTCGTTCCCATACAGTCTACCACACTGTTTGCTCTTCTGTTGTTTCTTAATTAGCAAGCAAATAATGGGTTTCATTATGACATTGTCATACATAAATATGTGTGCTCATACTCACATCTGCCTATGTTTTACTGACGCCCCAACAGTCCCCTTCTCCCAATCATCCCTCTTCTGTTTTCATATAATATATATCAATATATTCATATAATATATATATATTAATCTAGATTCCAAATATTTAAAACATATGATTGTAGCATGAATCTTAAAAGGTCTTATTAATAAAAACAAACTCAGAGCCAGGTATTGGGGTGAACACTAAAAGATCAGAGAAACAGAACAAGCCACATTCAACTTCACCTTGCCAATTCCTCAGCTGATCTTGTTTCCTCAGACTGAAAGCCTCTGAATCCTCATCTGGATGGATCTCAGCTGAACTGCTGCTAAAAGCTAAAAGCTTAAAAAGTCTCTAGTTCCTGGTCCTCATGCCTTATATACCTTTCTGCTTCCTGCCATCACTTCCTGGGATTAAAGGCATGTGTCACCATGCCTGGCTGTTTCCAGTGTGGCTTTGAACTCACAGAGATCCAGATGGATCTCGGCCTCCTGAATGCTAGGATTAAAGGCATGTGCTACCACTGCCTAACCCTATGTTTAATATGGTGGCTTTTCTGTGACCCCCAGATAAGTTTTTTGGGATGCACAATATATCAACCACAATATGATATTTGTCTTTGTGAGTCTTACCTGATTTTCCTGATGTGATAACCTCCAGTTTCACCCATTTTTTTCCTGCAAATGTCATAATTTCATTCTTACTTATGACTGAATAATATTCCCCATGTATTTGTGTATCATATCTTCATCATTTTTCTATCTATACTGTACATGTACGTATCTATGCTGATTCTATATCTTTGGTATTGTTACCACAAAACATGGTATCAAAAACATAGGTATGCAAGTGTGTTTATGGTATAATGACTTAGATTCCTCTGGGTTTATTTGCTGGAGTAGTATAGTTAAGTCACATGGTAGTTCTACTTTTAGCTTTTAGCATACATCTTAATGTCTCCAGAGTATGCCCAAGGCCTAAGTCATTACCATAGCATATAAGACTCAAGTGTATTCATGATTGTTTTCCATGATTTTCACCCATTTTCTAGCTCACACTTTAAATTTTGGTAAAATCAAATGTAAGCCATACATACCAAATAGATAGGATTCTGCAACATGACTTCACTCTTCTGTCCCTCCTTCCCAGAATGCCCTGCCCTCCCTTCTCTATTCACCCCTTAGCACGCAACTCAGTCAAAGCTATGGCAACCAGTTCTTAACCTCAGGTAGGCTCCCTGTCTCTATGCTCCTCACAGGTCACCTCCCCTTGCTTTAGACATAGAGGGTAATTCATGTCTCTGCCCACTCCCCTATAAAAAGACTTTGATTCTCTCTAGGCTGTTCATATTCAGATAAACCTAGTTTTATTATTATTGGTGATTGGAGAATTGCCCCTGGCCTCAGAGGAGCTTACTGCTTCAAGAGATTACACATGGTCCACCTAGATCATTACCCAAACTAACTGATACAAGAGGATAAAAGCTCATCTCTTTGCTTCAAGAAGGTGCCAAGTTTGTGGTGTAAGCCACACAGCATAGCACCCCAGACCACACCCTTGGTAAGCAACTTCCCTCACTCTCCCTGGTTCCTTTCCTCCTTCATTTCCACCATGCTTCCTCTGTAAATCACAGGAGCCAACTCCATCTCAGGTTCTGCTTCTACAAGACTCAGCCCAACACTCCGTCTGGCAACTGAACTATTTCTCTACCACAGTGAAATTTCTCTGAATAGTTTTATCTAAATTTGCTGTCTGGGGAGGTGAGGAGAGGAGCTATAGAGAAAACTCAGTACATAAGAGCACTGGCTGCTCTTCCAGAGGACCTGAGTATGATTTCTAGCACCCATGTGGCAGCTCACAACCATCTGTAACTGCAGTTCCAGGAGATCTGGTGCCCTCTTCTGGCCTCTGTAGGTAATAGGCATACACATGATATACATATATACACAAGCAAAATACTCATACACATAAAAATTTCTAAATCTGTGCTTTCTTGGGCTCCTCTACATTCCCCCTTTCCTGAGCCTATTGCCCTAAGTTCTTCATGTCTGCCCTCAAGGATAGCACCTTTGTCACATGCAATCCCACACCCTAAACCTCAGTTTCTATGTCCAATACCCATCTCACTGCTCTACACTCGACAGAATTGGTGATTCCCTCTGGATGATGCTGTATTCTCTGCCCTCCAGCCCTCACACTATCTTACTAGTCTTCCTTTAGCTCTTTCCAGTGTCCTCAGCTTTCTAATTCCTCAATTTGGCTTCTTCAGGGCTTGATCTGTGATCTTCTTCATTCACGTGGGTCCCCAGGTGTGGATTGTGTCATGTGGTAAAACTAGGATACTCTTAGATTTCCGTCTCCATCCCAGGATCCTCTCTCTCTCTCGACCCCAGAACTATAGTAACCTCATCTATCATCATACTACCTGTTCAATACATGAATTTGAATGTCAGCAGACATCTCAGATTTAATATGTTTAAGGCAAACACACAATTCAGGACCCACACTCTAACCCTGACACACTTCCCTTCCCACATTCATAGCTCCTTAGCTCAGTCAACATAAGCCTTCCCTTTTCGTTGCACGAAATATAAACTTTGAAATTGTTTTGATGTTCTTCGCTCTCCTGTGCTTCCTGAACAGAATTTATTGAGACATCTAGCCAAGGTCAACCTTCAAAGCGTATGCATGCCAAATTAGCCCTTTTCCAGTCATTATCTATAAACGCTGTCCTCGTCAAATCTTCCCTCATTCTTGACCTAAAGAGCTGAAAATATATCATAACTGTCCTCTTCCCATATCTTTATATCTTATCTATTTTCAATGGACTATCCAGAGTGATTTCTCCAACGTCAGCCCACACCATTCCTACCATCAACTATTTCCAGCGCATAAAGTAGTGGTTAAAATCATAGTGTCTTATTTTACTTTTCTATTACCATGACATAATACCATGACCAAAGCAACTTATAAAAGAAAGCACCTAACTTGGGGCTCACAGTTCCAGAGGGTTAGAGTTCATGATCACCACGGCAGGGAGCATGGCAGCAGGCAGGCAGACATGGCCCTAAAGCAGTAGCTGAGAATTTACATCTGATCCACAAAGACTCTGGGAATGACATGGACTTTTACCATTTCGAAGCTCACCCACAGTGACAGGCCTCCTCCAATAAAGCCACACCTCCTAATCCTTCTCAAATAGTTCCACCAACTGGGGACCAAGTATTCAAATATAAGAACCTGTGGAGGCCTTTCTCATTCAAACCACCACACCTAGAATAGTCAGCTTTGGGTCAAGTCCCAGTTTTTCATAGTGTCTCCATCTCTCATCTGTAAAATGGATATGCTGGTAGTAAGAGCGGCCTCTCAGGATTGCTATGAGTCTTGAATGAGACTGGATTCAAATAACACACCCAGCAAGATCTGGTATTATACTGTCTGACAAAATAGTGACCTCTTTCAGCCATTTTCTTCCACCTCTCCTTCATTCTATCCTGTTCTAGCCACGTTATCCAGCTCACTGTGGGATGGACAGCTGAACAGTGAACATGCCAAGTCTATCCTGTGCCTGCTATTGGTGGATATATATGCACAGTTTATCGCTTTACCACCTTTCCGTTCTCTGCACGAACCTACTTTATCAATGAAATTCCCACTGAGCATGAATAAGACAACAACCTGCACAGGGACAATTCCTTCTCCACTTACCTGACACACTCTTTTCCATGTTGCCTGTTTCTAACACCCTGTGGAATTTGCTTGTTTTTTATTACTTCTTGCCCACAACAGCACAAGCTCTTTAACGAGAACTTCTCTTTTGTTTTGCCAATAGCTTAGGAGAGTCCCACGGTACAGCAGGTATTTGATCAAGGTAACTACTGAGCCAATGAATGAGGGTACTATTGAAGCTCTTTAAACATTTCACTGGCCTGTGAATCAGATACGAATTGGGAAAGTGGCTGTGAGAATTGACAGCACTGAAGCAGGATGGCGGAAGAGGCACAGTGAATAGGATTAGCGGTAGAGGGCGCCAGAGTGAGTTTTGGGGAAATTATTTTGAAATACTGGTTGAAGCAAAGGGCTGCATGTGATGAAATAAAAACACAAGGAAAGAAACCCAAGGGCTGCATGGGATGAAATAAAAACACAAGGAAAGAAACCCAAGCAGGCAGTTGGAAATTTGACTTTGTTATTCAGGAGGTGAACTGCAACCGTGTTTGAAAGCATACAAGTGTACCTACCATTCAAAGCCACAGACTGGAATGAGGCAGATGGGGACAAATAGGGTCAAGCCCATGCTAAGCGGCCCAAGTGGGAGTACGCATCCACTTTAAGTGTTAAGATGTAATAAATAAAAATAGAGAAGAAGGCTGATAGAAAGGAGAGCAAAGAAAATGACTGTCTTAAAAGTAACAGTAACTACTCAACCCAAACCACGCAAGTTGTTTCAACTAGAAACATTTTCAAGACTGTAATTAAGATAGAGTGTAGGATAATGGGGTTGCACACCCCAATGACTTTGAGCAAATAGGGCTTTTGGCTGCCAGTGTGTACCCTGCAAGTCCCTGGGCTCCTCCTCATTGTACACACGCCTTCTGGGTCTGATGTATGTCTCAGGACCCACAGGACTTCTTCACATTTCACGTGGCTAGTTAGATTCTTTTTGTTTCATTGCCTTGCGTCTTGTCTTTCAAAAGTGGCTTCTCTAATGTTCTAAATCATTTTACAATGATTCCTTCTTTGTTCCAGACACATAATTCTGTGGCCATTGCGTCCCCACAATTCACAACGGAAACCTTTCTTCTGTGTATCAGCTGCAGCATCTTCAGACGTGAACATACACTTCTGCCACCTCCACCTTCTGGCTTAAGAAATTACCCTCTTCTTAGCAAGTCTCCGATGATAAGTGATTCATGATGCATACGTGCCCCTATATTTTGTGCGTAACAGGCTATCTTAAGAAGTGATGAAAATTGTAATTATTTACTGTTAAATCACTATTATGCAGGTAAATTTGACTGGAGGCCCCTCCCTCTTTTGCTATTGATTGTATGGGTGAATTACCCCCAAAAACATTTTCCAATGTACTATTGGCCAATTTATTGCCAGTGTAATATATATCTAGTTGAGTGTGAATAGCGTACATTACTTGTTATATGTTTCAGATGCTCAAATTTGAGATTTATGACAATATTCTCGAGATATGAGACAATATTATAACAATATTCACAAGGTAAGTGAAAAATACAATTTCCAATGTAATATCCAGTTTGTAAATATGCTATTTGAGAAACTACAAACAATGTACAAAGCAAGGAAGCCAACAGCCTCTGGGCACTAATAGTGCTGCTTCCTGGGACAAAGAAGCATGTGTGGCAATAAAGCATAAATGGTAAACTATATTGAAATAACAACTACTTTATTTGCATAATTTGTTTTTAGTCCATTTGTCGTGAGGCACACAAGGTGGGGGCACCTCTTCGTAGCTACTGATCCACATCCTGTCCCCTGGAAGATGGTTTCTAAGGGAATGGATTTATTTATAGTCACAGAAGGAGTAAATGTCTGAGGACCTGAAGAGAATAGGACAGGATTCTGCTAGCATGCTTTCAGTTAACAGAACATCAAGTCTGTTTAACTTCTAAAATTAACTGTTCAAAATTGTGTGTGTGCATACGTGTGTGCGTGCGCCTGTGTGTGTGCGTGCACCTGTGTGTGTGTGTGTGTGTGTGTGTGTGTGTGTGTGTGTGTGTGAGAGAGAGAGAGAGAGAGAGAGAGAGAGAGAGAGAGAGAGAGAGAGAGAGATATCTGTGTGTGATATCAATAATTCTTTGGTTGGGGAGTTATAGCTTCAGTCATCCCTTCCATACATGTTTATTGTGTATTTTCACATGCTAACGGCTATGTTCAACTTGATGTCATCCACCTGACTAACTACTGAGCAAAGAGATGACAGCACATAACCCTGCTTTTTATCTAAATGCACAACATTGAAAAGAAGGAATGC
>CABHPQ010146930.1:20143-41997 GCA_902168405.1 Peromyscus aztecus
AAAAAATGTAGTCTTTTCCTATGGTTTACAGTGTACTGAAAGAGGAAATATCCATTCAATGGGCCCAGGAAACAATCTTCGAAGAGTAACATACATACAACATCAAGGGACAATGTCCAAGCCTGGAATACAGTGGCCTTATTGTCACTACATTCTACCTGCCCATATATGTGCCAAAACAAAGTATCTTAGACAATAATTCAGACTCATGGATGATGGGAAATCCAGTATCAAGGGGCCAACAGGTAATATCTGGTTTAGACTCATGCCTTCTATTGGAAAGGCACAAAGTCTTCCAATCATAAAACCCCACCTCAGGCCAGTTATATCTGCTAAGACTCTATTTTACTGATAAGATGACATTCCAAGATTCCAGGTACGTATCCATCTAGAGGGGGTAATATTTGTTACCATTTAGCTTTAAACTATCCCCCAGAGGCTCATGAATTTAAGCCTAGTCACCAGCCTGTGGCACTCTGGGAAGAGATGGATTGTTAGAAGGTAGAGCCCAGCAGAAGGAAGTTAATCGTTGTTAAGCTATTGGAGGCATGACTCTGAAGATATGTTTGGAACCCCCAACCCGTTCCTTTTTCCCTGTTGGCTGTCCTGCAACCATAAGGTCAAGCAGGACTCTGTCACTCACTCCCACCAAGACTATTATGATGCTACCACAGGACCAAAGTAACAGAGCTCATAACCATCAACAGACACCTCTGAACTGTGAGCCTCATAAAATGAGCCTTTCTTTTTTTTTCCAAGTTGTCTTATTATGGGTACTTCATCCGGAGATGGAGATCTGGTTCCCACACGACTCAATCTCCTACCTAAAGCAATTTTAAATTTAAATTTCACGCTGAATTGCTTGGTCAAGGGAATTGAGAAAACTGACCACAAGTTAGAGGCAACATGAGAGGAGAGTAACCCTAGAAGAAGATTCAAGTGAGCCAGCTGGAGTGGAGCAGCTCAGAGGCAGGCCTGACTGACAGAAAGAGTTCTGCCTGGAGGTGCAAGCAAGGAAAACTGAATAAACAGTAAGCCAAGTTATGAGAGTCCTTGAAAACCTGGCAGGTAAATTTAGTCTTAAGCCAATAGGAACTAGGGAATGACTGTAAATTCTCCAGCAGAGAAATGACATGGTAAAGCAGTGTCTCAGGGAGATTATGTTGGTGACAGGGGCTCGATGGATGGGCGGCAAAAGGGATTGAAGGCTTATGTATTCTGTCTCTCTTGTTCTAGATGGATGTAGTGTAACATGAGATATGTAGTTTGCTTTTAAAAATGAAAAGGCACAATTCCTCTCCTAAATCTTCAACTCTCCGAACTCATTCTGAAATAGCAAAGTAGCCCCAGTGGCAAGCATTTGGAAATGCTAACTGTTTCTCAGTTTAAAACTCCACTTTGGGGAAGAGGACATTAGAGGTGGCCACCATTCTTCGTGACTGGAAGTGCACTGTCCTTGTCCCTGGGGGCCCTTTAAACAATACAGAGCCTCATAATCTACTTGACCACCTCCTGGGAACCTATCTGTCCCTAAACTTCTTGGTGGATGGCCACAGCGACTTCCCACTGACTCTCCCGTGTTTGTGGGAATACAGGTACAACCATTGGAAGTGTACTCTAACATGGACCCCCAGTGGGAACCCCTTACTTCCTAAGGGGAGGTTGTCATTTTGAGTACTTGCCAATCATACAGCCAGGAAGATGCTTGCTCACCAGGCTCCCCATCTCAGGGTAGAGACGGTTACACAGATGAAGCAGAGACATCTGGTTGCCTGGTGAAATGCGTCACTTAGCATACACAGTTGAAATCTGACAGCTGCTTGTCTCCCCACCATTCTGTTGACCCTCACTCGCTCTCAAAGTGACTGTACTAGTTAATTTGCCGTCGCTGTGTTCACACACCACGACCAGGCAAATTATGGGAGGGAGGGTTTATTTGGCTTATGCTTCCAGATGGATCAGCGTCCAGGATGGCACAGTAGAGGCATGGTGGCAGGAGCTGGAAGCTCAAGGCCCATATCTTGAACCACAAGCAGGAAGCAGAGAGAAGGAACTAGAAATGGCATGAATCTTTAAATTCTCAAAGCCCACCCCCAAGTGATGTATTTCTCACACCTCCTGAGACTCCCCAAACAGTGTTGCCAACTGGGACTAGGTATTCAAACATCCTAGACAATGGGCATATATCATTCAAACTACCACAGTGATGTGCAATTTTTATCAGTTGGAATATATCTTCGTGGTATAAGAGTTTCATTGCTCTGGTAGGGAACATGGGAGAAGAAGGCACAGATTGACGCAGACACTAAAGATAATTATTTGCCCCAATAAGCCACTTATCCAGAGTCCATGTACTTGGGAACAAAGTACCAACTCTGACTCTAGCATCCTCTTCATCAACACAGGATAACAAGAGGGCAAAAATCATTTGAGAATGTCTTTGCTATGTCACAGATGCTGGGGAGATCAGGGTTCCTTAGGCCTCCCATCAGAGTGTAACCTTCAAACCTTAATACACATACAAGCTGCCTGGGCCCTCGCCAAAACAGACTGGGAACCAGGAGGTCTGGAAGGAGGGCTGAAAGCCTGTAGTTCCAATAGGCTCACGGGTGACACTGGCCCTGTCATCTGAAGACCACACTAAGATACAAGGCCCCCACTTGTCTCACACCTCAGGCAAACAGAGTGTGGTAACAGGATAGAATTCAGTAGAAGTATTTCTGCGCTTGGGAAGAAACAAAGCCAGAGACAAGAAGAAATGGGTCTGAATTGGAAGAATAAAAGAGATGTTTGTTTGTTTTTTAAAAAAATTAATTTTTACAAGAAGATATAATCAAGACAAAAGGAAAGGAAAAGTCAAATATTGCAGTAGGATTGGCCTAGGAACCAAAATTTGGCTAGGAGTATTTTACCAGACATCCACAGCTCACAAGACTTAACAGGGATTTTCAAATCCCTGGGCCAGCAGGATGATAGGGAAAAAATATTGACTCTGGCAGGCAAGATCTTCCTCACTGATCCTGGACATCTGGTCACTAAATCTTTCAGAAGGGCAGATTTAGAGATGGCGAATTGAACACCCCCTCCAGCAGAGGTACCAATGGTGTTTTTAAATGAGTGTGGAAGCTGGCCAATCTGTTGCCACCGGATCTGCAAAATCACATTATACATTCAGTTGCAAATGGAAGCAAAAGAAAACAAAAATTACCAAACCATATTTAAGACCCTATAAGGTTTCAAAGGCAGTGAGGAGTATACATTAAGACACTTTCCACACAACAAAGAAAATGAATCCCGACTCAACTAAATCAGGTAACCACTAGGAAGACAATTTCCATCAGGCTGCAGAGTCTCTATACCTTCAAGTCAACCAGGAAAGCAAATACTGTGTATCTGAGGATATGGCGTTCCCAATTGATAGTTAGCAAGCGACAGGCTTCACCCGCCCTTAAAGAAATAACAAAGTGTTCCTTTTTAAAAAGCTGACAAATTTACTTGAGCTTCTCCATATACTTTTCATCAAGAACTAAAGGACAACTTCCCTTTTGTAACAATACTCTAGTAGTGTTTCCTAACCCTTGGGGTTGACAGACCCTTTCACGGGGGTCACCTAACACTGTAAGAAAACACAGATATTCACATTGTGATCCAGAACAGTAGCAAAAGTACAGCAATGAAGTGGCAACGCAAATAACTTTATGACTGGGGGGTCACCACAACAGAGGAACTGAATTAAGGGGTCGCAGCATCAGGAAGGGTGAGAACCCCTGTTTACAAAGCAAAACAAAGGATATGACAGAAGAAACTCAATGATTAATCAGCACAAAGACATCTGCCAGCTGTGTAGCTTGGTCTGTTTGAGGGGCCCCTGGCAGGGGGATCACGATCCATCCCTGGGCGAGCTGGCTTTCTGGAGCCCATTCACTATGGTGAGATGCCTTGCTCAGCCTTGATGCAGCGGGGAGGGGCTTGGTCCTGCGTCCTGCCTCAACTGAATATACCAGGCTTTGCTGACTCCCCATGGGAGCCCTTACCCTTTTGGAGAAGGGGATGGGGAGTGAGGGTGGGGAGGCTTGTGGGGAGCGGGAGGAGGGACGAGAGGGGGGATCTGTGGTTGGTATGTAAAATGAATTTAAAAAATTCTTAAATTTAAAAAAATGCTGAATCAAAATATTTTATTAGAAAAAAAGAAATCTGCCAATGCTATTTACCCACCCCCACCCCCACCCCCCAAGTGTCAGGAACAGCTGAAGCCAGTGATCACCTCTACCTAACCACAAGATATCAACTATCAGTAAAACTATTCCCCGGAGGGAAAGCTCCACCTAGATTGCTGACATGAATATGCTACTTTCTTTACATTCTGAAACCTGTCCAAGATCCACCTCAAAAATAAGGGACATAAGCAGCCCACACCCAGTGTCTGCCTTCTGATTCTGCGTTCATGCCACTCCACGGTGGGGACTTGGCCTGCCTCTGCCGTCTATGGAACCTGCTCCCTGCCACCTCACCCTCAGCGTCACGGCTGAAGATGCGTCTTTAACGATGGAGACACAAACAGGATGGCAGCTGAGCCACACACTGTCAATTCGCTCTCCTTCCAACCCTGAATGCAGAGGCAGCGTTCTGAGAACCTAACCTCGTGATTTCTCCAATACCAAGTTCTCGATTCAGATGGAGGACTGTCTGGGAGGCACAGGATGCAAATCCAAAATCGTTAGGTGGCACAGTGTGTAGCTCAGAAAGCTGAGCGCTCAGACAGGGAGCAGCAGGGGCCCAGCAAGCCCTGCCTTGGCTCACTCCCCAGTCCTGCTACAGGGCAGCTTTGACAGCAACATTCCTCACGCACCGGGAAGCTGTTTCTTCTCTGGCAAAACAGGTTTACCAGATACAGCCTGTATCACCAGTGTTTGACGATCGAGTGAAAGTTATTTTACAACAGCTGACAGGTGGTACAAAGCATTTGAGAAGAGTCCAGAGTAAAAATCAAGAAGTGGGGATGGTGCAGACCCTGAAGTCAGCAACTGCTCCTGCGCGCTGGCCCTCAAGAAGCAAAAGCCTGTGTTAGGAGTTTCTCTGTAACGAAAGTATCCATCCCTTTCCTGCGATAGTCTATATAGCCTTTGAAACGCTTCCATATAACTTAGACCATTGTCGTTTTTACTCTTTTGTGTGGCAATGTTTTCAACCACAGATCCCTGGGAAGGCATTTTGTGGGTGAAGTTAAAGATTTGTGGCCAGAGCTGCAACGTCCTCTTCTCTAGCAATTGTTAAACTCTGTCTGTATAACAGTGAGGATTTTGTCTCTCCACGGTGTTCCAAAGGTAACACACCCCTTCCTGGCCACCCCCTCACAGCTGGCGCAGCGCCCCTCTGGTGCCTCCTCCCCGGCTCCGTGGCATCAGAACAGATTGCACCGGCTGCATTTGGGGAGAACCAGGTAAGGCAGAGCCTCGTGGCTTAAGGAAGGATTTTGAGGCTTCTACAGGAGGCTGTACTTGCCAGCCAAGCAGCAGACACAGGGATGGCTCTGGATAGAAGCCACCACGCAGCAGACCTTGGGCCCAAGTCCCCAGGCCACCAGCTCCTGCCACATGCCTCTTGCTGAATCCCCATCTGGTAATCTACAGCCCAGCTTTGCCCACTACATGAGCAATGTCTTGTGCCTTCCAGCTGAGGGCCAGGGGACCTCACTCTCAGCCCTTTCTTCCCATTGTGGAGTCAATCGTATGTGTTTTCAACAGTAACCATCTGGGCATGTAACTCTAGTCATCGAGTTAGTAGTGGGAAAGTGACAGAATAGCCAAGGGTGTTTAATAAACATTTCTCGTATTAATAAAATGGACTCAGAAGTTCCACATTTGCTTCCCTCCTGGAGATGTATGGGGCAACTTGGTTCACTTTTCTGGCCTCCTTGGGTTTAAGGTCTCTGTCCATGTCCAGATTGCTGCATGGTGACTGGTGTCCATCCCTGGGCCACCATCCGCCTCAGTGTCCCCACTCCTCTGTAGCAAGCTCATACATGTCCTATGTCCAAAAAACACCTATATCTGGTAACTGCAAAGACTTTTAGCCCCAGAACTTCCCCCAACAGATGTAGGGAAATCTAATGTCCCAAAGGCGGTTTTCTATCATATATCCGTGTCACCTCAAACTCCACACACGCAGTATTGATGTTTATATCATCCCAAGGCTTCCTCCACCTTCATACCCTACTTCTCTGGTGACCTGGCTATACAGTGCCTGTCCTGCTTCCTCCATCCCTTGCCCTCTGTAGGCGGATTTTTCTGTCCTGCCAGCCAGCTCCCAAATAACCACACGGAGACTTGTTATTAATTATGAAAGCTCAGCCAATAGTTTAGTCTTGTTACTAACTAGCTCTTACAACTTAAATTAACCCATTTCTATTAATCTATGTATTACCACATGGTTGTGGCTTTACCTGTCCTCCAGCATGTCTTGCTCCCTCTGCATCTCCTGGTGACCCTGCCTTTCTTTCCAGCATCCTGGGTGTCTGGCTCTCCCACTGATACCTCCTGCCTAGCTAATGGTAGTTTAGCTTTTTATTAAACCATTAAGAAGGTGCCTAGGCAAAGACACATCTTTACAGTGTACAAAAAGATAATTCCACAACAGCCCTCTGTCTATGCAGGTTCCAAGCTCTGCAGATTTTACTTCCTAAGTGCTGGCCGGCATTGAACCTTCTCTTCTGTTCTGTCATGCCCACTTCTGCCTCAAGCCTCCCAACTAGCCTCCTTGCATCTCTACTTCAGGCCCACAGAGAAGTTAGTGACCCAGATCAGTTTATAAGCCTGACTCTACCATTCTCTTTTGAAAACCTCAAGAGTTTCTCTCTAATTAACCGTAAAGCTCATGTTATACAGTGTACGAATGTACCTTTGGTTTCTCTCAGGTTCCATAGGGAGAACTCCATTGTTATGTGAGAGCAAGCTCTGTTGCACACCAGACTAAAACACAAAGTCCGCACTGAGCTTCTCTGTGGTACTTGGGAACTTCAAGTTCACTGTCAGGGAGCCTATATGCCTGTGGGAGCTATTTCAATCCCTCCCCCTCCATTCTCCTTTCCCCACAAAGTTCCCTTTGTTCTTGTCATTCTTGAGACATCCTGTTTCTTCCATAAAAGTTGAGTTCTGTAATTTTGTTCTTGTGGGTTTTTCTTTTTAATGCTTTATGTTCTTCTATTGTCTTAGAATGTGATCTAGCACAGAGCAGTTACACAGTAAACAATTACTGGATTAATAACTGAAATCAAAATCAATCTCCCAGCCAAAGTCACCACAAGGCTAGAAGGTCTCCTGGTCTTTCTCTTGGGCTCTGGTTCTCATTTACTGTCCTCTGCAAACGACACAGAAAAACCTCTTGGATATCTATCAATCACCCACCATCCAGGTTACACTGTTGTACACTCTAAAGAGAAGGGCCCCCAAAAAACTAGGCTCCCTACAGATGCCCAGAGATGCCCCCTGAGCCTCACTATGCCCTGAGCCATGAACATCCTTAGGCTTCTTTCAGTTCCTGGCTGCTTCTCGCCTCAGGAATTCAATGCACAGGACAGTGCTGACTGCATACCCAACCCTTTCTCTACAAAACAAGTTTTAACACAAAGACATCCATGCATGGCAACAAATACCCAGGAAGGGGTAAGCCCTGATAATGAGCACAAGACTAAAAAGAGACCTCACGATTTAGGCAAGCCACCCTACAGCCTGCAGTTTATCTGGAAAACTCCCAAATTTCCAGACCTCCGATGAAATGTTTCCTCTTTTGGCACTCACCAGGGCCTTTTTTGGAGCACTGCACCCACAACCACAAAGTCTGGGTGCAGCTTCCAAGGCAGGGTCTGGAAGCTAGCATTGTTTACATATCCCTCTTTAAACAAAGAAAGGTGAAAGTGGCATTACTTATAAATGGGGGGGGGGAAACACTCGAGGTACAAATTAACATCTATCAGAAAACCATAAAGAAAAAAATAATTACATTAAACTTAATTGACTGCCTGGCCCTTCCAAATTATGTCCTCACTGTTTTCCCACTTGTTGGTTGCACACTCTTTAATCATCTCTTCACATAAAAATGGTGTTGTAATGTTTTCTACAGAGGGAAGAAAAAAATCTAATTCAGTCATCCCTCTGCCGCAATAGAGCAAAACTTGTTTCTGTGATGGAGAGCTGGGGGCTGGTGAGATGGGTTCAGAAGGCAAAGGCATTTGCTGCCCAACCTAACAGACTGAGCTCAGGTCCCAGGACTCACCTAGGAGAAGGAGAGAACTGACTACAGCAGGTTCTTTGACCCCCCCCCCCCACTTGCCCTGGCTCACATGTATGCATGCATATGTTATTGAACAATGACAATTTTTTTTCAAAGAACATTCTACATTATCTCTAGGCAAACTCTATATGGCTACACAGAATTCCCAATGAATTCTCTTTTGTATGATTCCTATTAAAAAACACACACACAGCTGTTTGCAATTATTATAAAAGACATTCCATTTAAAATAGATAACAATAAGAAACAAAGTCTTTGTTTACAATTTTACATATTGAACAGGGTATTATTGTAGCGAGTCTTCTTCTGTCCCACCAGCCAGCTCCCAAATAATGACATGGAGACTTCTTACTGATTATGAAAGCTTGGCCTATAGCTTAGGCTTGTTCCTAACTAGCTCTTATAACTTATATTAACCTACATTCTATCATGTGGCGTTACATCTCTTCTATCTTGTACCTCCTGTTTTCTCTCCGTGTCTCCTGGCATCTCCTGGGCACCTAGATTCCTCCTCCTCTTCCTTTATCTCCCTGGAAATCCCGCCTATACCTCCTACCTAGTTATTAGACATGCAGCTTTTTGTTACACCAATCATGGCAATAGACCTTCACACAGTACACAAATATCCCACAACAGGGTATGTTATACAACTTAGTTCTGCTCCGTACATTTCAAATTGTTTTGATCTCTGCCCACATTCTTTTTGTATGAAAACTTGTGGAACGAGGTCACATCATCTTACAAGCTCTAACCCTGCACCTTCATGTCACAATGTGAGGAAAGTACACACAAGACTCAACACAGCAGGACTCAAATCCACTGTAACCCAGGATGAGGAGCAATGTCTTAAATACTCATGGAAATGACATAAATGTACTCTGACCCAAACAAAATATATTCTCAGCACGACTTCTTTTTATCCCAGAATGTCTGCAGCATCACATGAGAGGAAGGAAGTCCCTGGGAAGTCAGAATAGAAAAGAGTCCATTCTACCCAAGTGTGGATAATAGCTAACTTTTACACATTTTATAAAAACACATAATGGTGTGAACACTCAGCTAGGGCTTTGGAATAGGTCCAGAAAGTCAAAGTTCTAAAGTTGAAGCTTCATTAAACTTTATAGGAAAGCTATTTCTACCCACAGTACTTAGCAGATTACATATTAATTAATCAATCAATTAACTAATTATGACGGCTGGCAAGTGATGGTTGGTAAAGAGGAAGAAGTGGAGCAAATCTTGCAGAAATTGCAGAAATTTGTGAATCCACTCTGCATTTCAACATGAGTGCTTCAAGACACATAGTGCTGAGCATGCTGGGAGGAGGCAACAGGGTGTTCATGAGAAGAAGACCCCCTCAGCAAACAGCACTGGCAGCCGGTTCTGTTCAGGGTTCTGTTCTGTTCTGCTCAGCTTCTGGTATGAGTGAAGAGAGCACTGGCAAAAGCCCCTGACTACAGTCCTGAGGCTGGGGTGCTTGGGTCAATGGCTGAGAATCTGGAACTCGAGCTGATGGGAGCCTGAAGGGAGGTGGATGAGCTGCCCTGGAAGAGGGCATGCTAGCTGCCCATGCCATTTACCAGACAGGAACACAGTTTCCTCTCAAGCCCTGACAAAGATGGTTCCCCAACTGTAGACTAACACTGAAGGAATGTTTCTACCACAGCATGGACAGCCTCCGACAGGCTGAATCAGCAGTGACAATGGTGTCTGTCAATGTTGAGTGCTCCAGGAAGATCCTGAGACATGCACACATTCCTCCTTACTTCAATACTGGCCAGTGGTCTAGCAGGTCCCCATGCTTATGTCTAAGTAGAAAAGTTTGACAGTATAGCTTCCAGCAATCCCAGCCTTCACTGGAACAGTGTGCCATTACATAAATAAGAAGCAGTTTACAGGGAAGCCCTTGAGGGGGCTCTCTTGGGTTATAGCCCTGGACTCTGAGCGCAGCCCCTCCTGGAATTCTTGTACGACCCATCCAGAATGAGGTTCTTCTGTTAGGTCTGTTTACCTTTGAGTTCCAACTTTTCCTTTTTCTTCCTTTCTGTTTCTTTCTGTCAGATTCTGGCCAGCACCCACCTCTGCTTTCTCTGGCACTTCATGTTGCTTTTACTCTTTCTCCGAAGCTACCTCCCTCTTCATGTAGCTGCTTGCTACACCTCCACACCTACCTCAAAAAGAAGTGGCTTTCTCTCTTCCTCTTCTCCGTCTTCCTCCTCTTGTCAGCTGTGCAGATTTATAGCTTACCTGCCCTGGGGTTTTTCTTTAAAACTCTGATAAAATGTCCATGACTTTCTTCTGAATCCTTTCTTAGATCCTTTTACTGATGAGACCAAGATCTCTTAGAGGAGACTCTCATTTCCCTGGTAGCCCACAGCAGCCAATGTGGGGCTTTCTGAAACATCTGGTAACACTGATTCCATTGCCTCTGATTGTGCGGCTGCAACAAAGTATCAACTAGGTGGCTCATCAACAACGCAAAGTTACTTCTCACAGTCTGAGAGGCTGCAAAGTCCAAGACCAACCAGCACCGCGTGTTGTGGAAAGATCTCCCATAACAAGGAGTTTCTCTGAGATGCTGCAACAAGAGCTTCCTAATGAACTTCTTCTGCAAGTGCTAACACTAGCACCACACTGGGTTTGGTGAAAAGTAAGGCTTCAAGATGAGGTCTTTGCTCTTATCCCTTACTCGCAAAAGGAGCAAACACGCTCCCTTGGGTAAGTTTATAATTGTCATTGTCTATTACTATTATTATTATTGACATGGCGTCTTGCTACTATTATTATTGACATGGGGTCTCGCTATTGTTGTTGTTAATATTATTATTATTGACATGGGGTCTTGCTGTGTTACCCAGGTTGGTCTCAAACCTATGAATTCAAGTGACCCTTCCACATCAGCCTCCCAGGAGCTAGTACTAAAGCCCACAGCACCAAGCCCACTTCCAGGCCTCCTTTAGGAAAGTATTAATCCTACCATTTCATGGCTATGTGATTAAGATCAAGTATATAGAGGTATTAATGGGGGCTCTCCTTCATCACTTACTATCCTCCCAAACTACTATACATCCTATGATTTTGAGATCTAGGATTTCAACAGGAATTGGGAAGGTGGAACACAAGGATTTAAACAAGAACATACTTTTTTTTTTTACTCTAAGATTCAGAGGTATTTCATAAATCTCTGCTGTATTATATACCACTGTGTGTTAGGACCAATGATTAATACAGAGATTCCATCATGAGTTAAACCAGACATGGTCCCCAGATATGGGAAGTGTAGCGCCTTGTGAAGGATATAGACATTGATTAAATTATCAATAAAAGTATAATTACAAACCCAGACATGAAAAGAATCCAGCTCCACAGTGATGGGTTTGACCTACTAGCTAGTTGAAGAACACTTCCCTAGAAGTAAAGTACATGGTGGAGAAGAATTTGCTAGTTGAAAATGATCAGCAGTAAAGAAGGCACCAAGATCCCATGGGGAAGGAACAGGATGTTATCAGCACCACCCTTCCCTGTCTGCCCTCTGCCTTCTCACCCTGTTGTGCGGCTCACAGGGCTAGCCACAGTGACTCCACCAGACCTCCTGCCTCTTAGCTCCTGCTCATTTTCAGCCACTGTTTTTAAATTATTTACTCCACTGGCTCTCTCCCTGATGGCCTTGGACTAGAACCATGGTCTTTTTCTAGAAGGCATAGTTCTAACAGGTAGCTTTGCCCTACAGCTACAGCCCAGGATGTTTGTAATTTTTCTTTAATGTGTCATCTTTTCTTGGACCTGTGAGGACCTTCAGTCTTGATAACAACTCTTGGGGGGCTTCCTTTTTTTTCTTCTAATTTCATTCCCCCATGCCCATATCATCATGAACAGCCCCTTACAGTCTCTGCTCAGTCCTAAAGTTTGATTTTGCTGATTCACTCTCTCTACGAATATGACCTAGAAAAACATGTATACTAGAAAAACTGAAAGAATGGCTGTGTTGTTAAATAAAGAGCAGGGATGAGGTGGGGCTGGAGCAGGGGTCAGGTGGGGCTGGAGCAGGGGTCAGGTGGGGCTGGAGGTCTCCACAGGAACCGGAAACTTGGGTCTTCTTTAAAGAGAAGAAACCTAAGGTTTGCCATGTTGGCCAACACTAGACGGAGTTGAGAAATAAGTGATAAGTGAGGCAGAGGGATAACAAGCTTGGTCACTGGAGGGAAGCTGGGCCGGAAGGAGAGGAAGCTTTAGGGTGGTAGCTAGAGACAGGCACTGGACAGATGATGTGTAACATGAATCTTTAAATGTCTTATTAATAAAAACAAACCTGGAGTCAGGTCCTGGGGTCAATGCTGGAAGATCAGAGAAGCAGAACAAGCCACAGCTTCCTCACCTCGCCAATTCCTCAGCTGATCCTGTTTCCCCAGACTGGATGCCTCTCAGCTGAACTATGCTGCTCAAAAGCCTAAAAGCTTAACCAGGCTCTAGTTCCTCATCTTCATGCCTTACATACCTTTCTGCTTCCCACCATCACTGCCTGGGATAAAAGGCTCTTGTTACCACACCTAGCTGTTTCCAGTGTGGCTTTGAACTCACAGAGATCCGAGTGAATGCTAAGATTAAAGGTGTGTGCCATCATTTTCTGGCCTCTAAGTCTATTTAGTGGCTGTTCTGTTCTCTGACCCCAGATAAGTTTATTAGGGTGCACAATGTTTTGGGGAACACAATACCACCACAATGATGGGCAGTGTTATTGGAAGGTTAGAGAATATGATTGGGAAGGTTCCAGGCTGGAGAATGCAGTGGAATAGAAGGATGCTCCATATATGGATGCCAGAGGCAGGGAAGAGTAGGTGAGCACCAACCCTGAGTAAGAGCGTAGCCTTTCCATTGTATGATGGTTAGGGAGTGAGAAATTGAAGGTAGTTTTCCATTAGTCAGCTTCAGATGCCTTTGTAAAATAGAAATGTCATTCATCTCCAAGGATCAGAGAAGGCTGGGATTAAGGTAAGCACAGGTCGAGAAGCCTGATAGTAGAGAAGACGGTTAAGAATGTCTGTTGCTAAGGACGGGAGTACAGCTTGAACTTAAGTGGATAGAGAGGTGCTGAGCAGCTTTGAGGCCACTTCTGAGTTTCAGTATTGACAGAAATGTCCCCCTCAGCTACTGCCTGCTAGCCTAAGCGATTTAAGCAGATCTTGCCTGGATAACAATCCTTCCTATGAACATAGGACTAGCCCTGCCAGGCCTGAGATGTTCACTATCATTAATACAACAAATGTCCTCTCCTTCTCTCTCCCTTCCTTGTGAAAGCATCAGAAGTAGTAAGCCTGGTTAAGAGCGCCATGTCTCATCTCCTCATCCATCTGGAAAGAAAAGATGATCCCTGGCCACAGAAGTGGAATGCTTAGGTCCAAGCTGGCCTAAAGCTCTTCTACCTTTCCACTTCTGTAAGTTGATGAATGCTTTTCCGTTACTGCTGAAGCTAGCACATGGGGGATTTCTTACTCATTTATACGTGTAGCAATCCTAACTATATAGTGCTATCAATATTTTACCTTGCTTGCCCCAGAAAGGGTGAGCTGCTTGATTACAGATGTGGGAAGATGGGGGGGGGGGGTGACAGGGGCTTATCGAGGGACAAGTGAACAGTGAAGACAAAGGCCCAGGGAATGGCTTTCTGAGAACAGACAGTCAGATGATACATGTGTTCAAAGTTAAGTCCCCGTTGAGGGAGATTTGATCCACTTATATGTCCACCCCACCCCCACCCCCACCTAACACCGTCCACAGCAGAGAGACGGCTGCCTTCACTCTATTCACTGCAGACAGGGAAGTGGCTGGAGTGGCATGCTACTATAAACAGAGGGGACCACACTAGAGGTGGGGTCAGTGACAGGATTGAAGTAAGTCTACCCATGGTTAAAGAATTCAGCCTGCTGTATTTCCAGACACCAGAAGTGAGAGTCAGCCGTTGTTACTGAGTCGAGGGTGAAGTTCGTCTTGTAAACCACATGCTCCTCGGATCTGCTTATCAGGGACAGAAGAGCACCGGGAAATGCCATGGGCTCATGAATCATCTACTCTTGTGCCTGGCAGGAAACTTCTAGTAATTTATACTTTCCATCTGGATGCAACTTAAAAGACTAATTACCGGTGATAGCAGTGAGCCCCCGTGATTAATGGACAAGGGTCTTAGGAGTGAGGCCAAGAAGAGCCCGCACTCAGCATGACTACAAACAGACAAAAGTTTTCCTTGACACGCAAATGCTATTTAAAGCTTCTAATCTGAGATGAGGGAAAGGCAGTGCCCTTGTTGAGTAAATGATTTAAACTTCACTCCAAGATCAGTCATTTAGTTTCAAATGTCACTTCTGTCTGGAGTATCACCTCTGCCTCTTGAATAACCAAGTACATAAAGAAGTTTCTGAAAGAAGGCCAGGCCATCTGGCTCACCCTGGTTACCATTTATGGCTAATTGTTATTAATATTAATAATTTTTGCATATAAGCGTACACACCTTGAGGCTTCTATGCCCTCAGTAGGCATTCTATGTCAGTAACCATCGCTGAGCTGAGAAGCTGAGGAAGCAATTAGCTAGTAAGTCCCACTGAAAAGAATTTAATCAAAATACAAGTTGAGCTCCTGTACAGTGTGGAGTGACCTTTTCCTGAAAGCCCATATATTTTCCGCTCCCATTTGCTCACCAGATCCAATTCCCATTGCCCTTTGAAGTCAAGGTCACCTTCAGACTCCAAAGACACAGATGAAAACTTGGAAGCAGAGAGAGAGCATCCCTCCAGCTAGGTCCCAGCTAGCTTCTTGAGGTGTCACTCACCCCTGAAAAGCACACTGATGGCCACTCGGAAATCCCACAGAATTTGCTTCTGTGAATGTCTTTCTGCTCTGAAAGGCTTACCTAATAATGCCTATTCTGATTTACTTTCAAAATAGTTTATTGTTAACATATAGAAGGTTTTTTGGTTCCATATTTGAATGGGGCCAGAAGATTTTATGGATTGATTGAAATTACGTTGATCAGTAGTCAAAAATTATTTATCAGTTTAGTTTATTATTCAAACCACTGTCAAGACTATTTTCCCATGCAGCAAATGCAAATAACAGTCTTCAGGAGTGATAGCAGAGTGTAGAGCACAGAGGAGACCCAGAAGCTACGATGATAGCAAGGATGGCAGATCATTTCCTCTTTTTAACTCATTGGCTCATGTTTCCTTATTTACCTTCTCTGAATTGGACTCCTGGGGAGTACACACTTGTGTACAGGTGCACATGTGTGAGCAGCAAACACATACATGTGTATCCATGTGCGTGGAGCTGAGAGGACACCAGTGTCATCCTTAGGAGCCATCCATTCTAAGACAGGGTCTCTCTCTCACTTGTTGGGAACTCACCAAGGAGACTAGACAGACTGGCCAATGATCCCAGGGATTCACCTGTCTCCAACTCCCCAGCACAGGGATTACAACCATACCTCTGCTTTTTAATGTGAATTCTGGAAATCGAAATTCAAGACCTCGGGGACTTTACCAACTGAGCTACCTCTCCAGCCCAGAACACTGTTTTGCCTGTCACACATCACGTATCTACCAGCATCACAGTTACCCCATCATGGTTGCCTGGTTTCCCCTTTTCTCAAGTTCCCAAATAGTCTTTAAGTTGAATGTTCTGCTAATTTCTCCCAAGCCCCACGTGTTGGTAAATAAGCTCCAAAGGTCTTTGTAAATATATCCTGGAACAACACTTGTGCTATGCACCACCATCACACACCTAGCTTTTGCTGCATCGCTGAGAGATTAATAACCTCCCCTCACATTACCTAATGTACAAGGTTTGCAAGGTCCACTACGTGCCTCCCAACTTGTCCTCCTCTTAACTCAGATCTGCACACTGTTCTTGGGGGGATGGGTTCATCTAACCTAAGTAGACTTTGCATCCTTATGACTGCAGTATTCCCCCAGCCAATGCCCTCCGGCCTCTCCCACTTTTATGCCGTTGAAATTGGAAAGGGAAGTGGGGGGTGGGATGACAAGCTCAGGAGGAGGCAGCACCTAAGCCCAGCTCTGATTACAAGTGTCAAGTGCTTTCTGAAATATTCTGGAGGAGAGAGAGAACGAGCAGATTTATAGGGCACATACTTCACTGGGTTTTATTTTGGTGGTGCGTGTAGATGAGCAAAGATTAAAAGCCCAAACAAATGTCTAAATCATTTTGCACACTCCTCACTACGTTTCACGGCTCTGGCTCTGTGGACAGCACTCCACAGGGAAAGCTCCTTCACTGGTCCCTGAAAGGAACTGTAAGTGGGAGGCAGGGGAGACAGGAATCAAGAGGGAAGTACTAAATTGTCAAAATATCGTCATTCCTGAGAAATATATCATGAGAAAAGTGATTTCATTTTTAATAGAGTTTTCTTTGAAGTTTTAAGTACCAAAAACTAATTCAAGGGTTTGGGCATGGTGTAATTCAAGGCATGATTTATATTTAGCATTTAAGGGTGTAGGGTATTTTTTCTTCCAAAAATTTAAGTCTAGAGGAAGAATGGCACACTGATTAGAAAACTGTTTCTGATCTCCCAGCTCTGAATTAAAAAATCTAGCTTGAACCCTTCCCAGGAAAGCAGGCAGGAGGGTTGACTCACCCTCCAGCATCTGAGCATGATGAAGGATGCTTAATCTCCATAAGCACGGTGTGGCATGGGATTGCCAGTGCATTGCTCTTAGAGTTAACCAGAGCAAGACAGAGTATGGTAGCAACCATTCAACAAGTAGATGCATGCTTTCCAACAGATGGGAACTCAGAAAGCCCACAGTGCCTGTGGCCACCTGAAGGGTACTTTCAGAGTGGAGCTATGGTTCCTGATCACCACAGATAAAACTCTCAAGTCAACATGAAGCAAATGTGGGATGATTGATTAAGAAAATGTTTTAGCGTAAAGCACAGATATTATAGGAGAAGGTGGAGGAGGTTCAGCTCGGTGTTGAGGAAAAGGATCCTAACACACATCCACTTGTAGGGGCTTCTCAAGAGAGTCACCCTTAAGTGCCTCAGTGTCTTAACAAGAGCCATAGGTACAATTTTGGTGAGTTCTGAAGTTACATTGTTTAACGGGTTTAGGGGGAAATTTTCACTTTTTTTTTTTCTTTTTTATGAGATCATAGGGTAGTACACTGGACAGGATGAAGGCTGTTTAAGGTAAAATATAAGGGTCAAAAGAATACTTAATGTATCGTAAGGTGGTTTGAATAATAATGACCCCCACAGGCTCATATACTTGAATACTTAGTCATCAGGGAGTAGGGCTACTTGAGAAGGATTAAAAGGATTGGGCGTGTACAATTGGCACTGGACTTCATTGGATGCAGCTTTATTTGATGTTTTATCTAATGTTGGCTTTGTTGTGTAAATGTACTACATTTTCTTGATCCTCATTAGGATCACCTACATTTATTTTAGAAAGTTTCTACTTCACTAAGTTTCCATATCATCCCTCAAATGCCCCTCAATCCCAGCTGTTCCTCACACACATTCTTTCTCTCTCTCTCTCTCTCTCTCTCTCTCTCTCTCTCTCTCTCTGCCCTACCTCTCCTTTCCATCTCCACCTGCCTCAACAGTATGCTTGCCTGCACAATATGTTTGCCTGCACCTGCAAAATGATTATACCAGCTAACATGCCAACACAGATGGGGGAAAGATGTGACAAGGCCCAACTCCTAGATGAAGAGCTACAGGCAATCAATGGCTGCTGAGAAAGGAAGAATCAGTCCTCTCCAGGGACAAGCCCCCTAATAAGTTATCCAATCCCAGTGGTCATCCCTAAGTATGTATAGGCAATGCTAAGTGGACTTATTTATATATGCATATATGTATATATATATATATATATATAAAACAATAATAGTTATAAAAGAGGCCATGAATTCAAGAGGGGCACATGGGAGAAGTTGGAGTGAAAAAGGGAAAGGAAGAAATAATGTAAAAAGAATACATTCATATCCCTGCCTTTGGTACTAAATTCTATTTAATGTTTCCATATCTGAACCCACCAGTCTTGTGGACAACTTTAAACCACAAAGAATCCAGCTCTTGGTTGGAAAAGGGAAGCTGTTCGTCTCCAGGATGGTGCAACAGTAAGGGTCACATTATATATGTGATCAATGTTGGCCTTTTGCACATTGATTAACATATCGCACTCAGATGTTTTATTGAGAGCAAACCTTATAAAGGGATGTAATTATACTCATATTTTAATATCTTCAGGGTCACACTCGCCCCCCACAGATATCATTGGTATATATTCAAATGCAAAATTGCTAGCTTTATCACTTTAAATGATTTAAGCTGATGAAAGGACACTCCATTTGTTTGCTCAATATTCAATTGAAATGGAAATGGTTAGTTGAGTGCATAGCCCCTGAAAGTCTCTTCCCTTCCCGTGCCAATTATACAGAATGAAAGGTGCACTCCTCGCAGCTTACTTTGGATAATAAATCACTAAATTAGAAGCTTTGGTTACCTTGCTGGATTTGATAAGAAAATTAATAGAATTAGCAACATATTTGCCTGTCAGGGAGATTCACATATGGGGGAGAGAAAAGGGGGAGGGGAAGATGGGGGCGAGAGGGAGAGCAGAGACTGAGAGCAAGAGAGAACAAAGCCAACATTAGATCAAACATCAAACAGAGCTGCATCCAGCCAAGTCCAGCAGCCACCACACTACTGATAACAATTTTTTTTAAATCCTAAACAGACCCAAACTAGAATGTGTAGGACTGAGATTGGCTTCTCCAAAGAGATTTACCATCTTCTTGCTTGGGGGCAGGGATAGCATAGCACTTTCCTTCTCTCTGTCCAGGGAGGATAACTGTTGTATATAGCTGCTACTTTCCAAACAGAAAGGAAGCTGCTGCTTTCCAAACAGAATGGAAGATGAGAGTCATTTGTTACCGAAGACCCTCAGTGGCCTTCCTCCTGTTCCTCTTTTCTTTAAATATATATGAAGATCTGTAATTACGCTTTGAAGACTGTTTCCAACAGCTGTAAGTGATAATGGGCCAATCACTGAGCTCTTTCTCTCCCTGCAGCTGCCGAGCTTCCCATTTAAAGCAATTAATTGATATTTGTAAAGTGCCTTGAAAGGAGACGTGGAACCTCCTGAGTGTGAGAGATTGTTCTTACCGTGGCCTCACTGGCAATTAGCAAGCCAGGCCCTCTTCAAGCAAGCCTCAAAAAAAGAGGGGTAACTCTGAGGGTCTAAAACAGCCTCAGTCTCCAGGGCATGCCCACAACTACAACCAGACTAGTAGACACCTTCTTAAAAGACATCATAGGCTAATTACTAAAAGTAACTTTACCGAAAATTATGCCACATTAAGCAGAGTAAAGCTTTGATTCTGCTACACCTATCATTTTTACATGTCTACACCAAGGTGCCAATTTGTACTACACTGTCCCTTAAAACACACTTCCTAAGCTAACTATGTAGGACAAGAAAGGACTTGTTTGTCACACATGTCTAAAATGCTCACAGCTCCACTTAGGGAAGGCTGGCCTTGTCCTTCCTTGAGAGACATCAAACCAAAAGATATTGCAGATTAGCCCAAATATTTCTGCTTTTTCTGGCAGGACACAGAACAGAAAATGTGTGAGCATAGGATATTAGCATGACTTCCAGCAGACCCCAATGTTTTCATTCAATATCTCAACTTTAAAAATCTTCACGGACACCCACTTCTGCTGTCTATGTCCTTGACATCACTGGCCATAAGAAGGGTTGGTACACTGACATTACATGTTGTTTTGAAGTGAAAGTGCATCTTTCTAGAGACATTTCACAGAGGTGGCTACAACTCAAATATTATTTCTCAGAGCACTAACTCTAGAGATGTGGTCATAAACCTGCTGGCATCCACTGTTGTTAAGAACTATGGCGAGGAACGTAGCCCAATGAGAGACTGAGTACATGGGTATTTTTTTTTCCTAATCCTAGAAACCAGAGCTTACTTGAAAATATTCCATTGCTAAGCAATTAATGGCTGGTCACTTGTAGGACAGGCCCATAGGGTTGAGGAAATTGACTCAAACCAGTTGCTGACGCATGAACATAACGTACTTCCTTATGGGCCAACCTGGAGTCTGCCTGAGGGCCTAGCAACAGGAGCTGTCAGAGCTCCTGATTGTGCCCAGCCAATGACTGACGACCACGCAATGCCACCATATTGGGACACAGCTTGGGTGCTGGGAGAAGGGTATATATAAGGCCTTCCCCATTCTTGACTAAACAACGAGTCTGCTATTTGCCTTCAACTGACTCCTGGTGTCTGTGTTGTTGACACCATGCCTTCTCACCCCTTCCCCTGAGGGAGCCATTAGGATCCAGCCACAGTCACTCGATTCCATTTTTTGAAAAGAATGAAGAAAATCACAAAAGCCCAGCAATGCTTCCACACACTTTTTAACACCAAAGACAGATATTGTGTGAGTCAAACAATGGCACCAGTGGTCATAAACGCTGAGGAACTCCACAGAGTGCTGTGTGGGAGTCACTTGGATAAGACAACCGCTCATTGATGCCACCAAAACATGAATTGCAACCATGAAAACTTAGTCTTCCAAAACCATCCTCATGTTTCAGACTTAATTTTAACTTTTTGTTCTCCAAAATCGATGGCTTTATAAACAGGAGAGATGGCTTAATGGTTAAAAACACAGGCTGCTCTTCTAGAGGACCTGGATTTGATTCCACGTACCTACATAGCTGCTCACAAGCATGTAACTCTAGTTCCTGTGGATCCAACGCCCTCTTCTGGCCTCCACAAGCAATGCATGCACACAGTACACGGGCATATGTTTAAGCAAAACTCCCCCAGTCACATAAAATTAAAAAAATAAATATTTTCTAAAATAGATAGCTTAAATACTTTGAACCCAGCAAAATCTAAAAGTTATCGGAAACCTTCTCCATTGTTGATTTAATTGTCTTAGCAAAAAATGGAAATTTTCATAAAATTAAAGCAAAGACTACCGGCTCATTTTTCCTGCAGTCTTGGCTGTCCTAAGTTTGAATAACAGAGCCAAGCTTAATTTCTCTAACATAGTAAAGGACTGGCCAAAACATGTGATTAAAGGTGGTTCTGAAATACACAGAAGTTAATGTAAAAGAGAGAGGGGAGGCAACATCAGAACCTGTCTGCCTCCAGATAGCTTATGGCATTTGCAGTAACCTCCAACAAGAACTCTGCAGCTCAGTGTTTGCTTTTAGAACATGTGACCTGTCTTCCAACACACTAGGTCTCTCCTTCAAGGAGGCATCTTTATATAAAACGCTCAGCTAAATAATCTTGACAGCTCCATCTCCTAGAGCGTAATAGAAAAGAGAATTACCTCACTAGCTTTCCTTTTGATGGGCACTAGATGGGTCAGTTACTTCTCTGTTGCTATGATAAAGTGCTATGACCAGCCACTTATGGAAGAAAGGGTTTATTTTGGTTTACAGTTCCAGAGTTAAAGTCCATAATGGTGAAGGAGGCAAGGAAGCAGGATCAGGAAGTTGAGAGAGTGGCGCA
>CABHPQ010146931.1:0-19985 GCA_902168405.1 Peromyscus aztecus
TTGTATGTGCCTTCAAAGCATTCAAGCCATTTACGTGTACCTTTTTTTCCACCATTAACACGTGGTAGGAAATCCTCCTGATATGTAGATTGAGAGAGATGCAACTAAAATTATGTAAGAAGGTGTCATGAGAAGTGGTTCTTACTTGTGCCATTCCCTGGGACCTTTTCAAACTTCCTTGCATGTATCCAATTTTAATGTTAAGTGCATTAGCAACACAGATGCCATGAAGATAAATTTGATTCAAATAGTTACTTGCTGCACAACAATCAGAGTTCAGTCATTGAACTGTTCCAAATGTTCATCCATACCATAATGAAGATTGTGGGGCCCATAGACTCTAGGGATCATATTATGTGATTGACAAAAGTCCCATAGCATCCCTGTTTGCCACAAATTTTTCCAATATATTTAGATTACACAGTCACAAGAACACAAATGATAGGAAGGCTTCCATAATTGCGTGGACCTGATCAAGCCCTTCTTCTCCTGGCTGCATGCAAAAAATAGCAGCTTGCAGGAAGATACTGCCAAGAGCTGAAGGATCCTACAGAGAAGAGGGATGGCAATCATAATATGTGGAGGAAAGGCAGCCAGTACTCAGAAGATTAAGGGCATCTGTGTGGTACTCACACAGCCACTTCTACTTGTCAACAAGTAACAGATTGATAGTTTCATAAAAAATAATTTTATTTGACATTTTTAAATTCTTCAACCAAACTGCCAGGAATAATTATCAAACTTGGATTTTAAAATATCTGAGATCTCTTAAGTAATAGTATTAGAGAACAGTCACAATACCAATGCTTGGTGTTCCAACATTACAGAAAAGAAAACAAGTTGAGATGAACCTGAATGTCTACACCAATACAATGGCATATGCTATTATACACCAGACATGAAATGTAGAGCCTATATATAAAGAAAAAGATTAGAATTTGAAAGTTGTCTCTTGTTACTGAGGAGATGAAAAGAGTTTGTCTATCAAGGAAGTTAACATTGCTACTTCATAAAACATTGATGAATAAAGATGATAATACTGTAATATAAGTGGTACTCCATTAGCTAGTAACAGTAGAATTCATGATTGTGTTCTTAAGTAAATCTATTATTAATATATACTTTAAAAATGAAGATGTGGTACAAAGAGACATAATCTCCCTGAAGTATGAAACTGGTGTCCTGAAAACATAAACCTGATTCATATATTAAGGTTAGTAGGAGGTGGGCCCTATCAAAAGTCACTTGGATAAGATAAAGAAGAGCATGTCAGACTCTTACAATCTTGTGATCCCTCTTCAGTAATGTCCCTGAGCCAAAGGTATGTGTTTGGTAGATGTATC
The DNA here is from genome assembly GCA_902168405.1 of Peromyscus aztecus. Lineage (NCBI taxonomy): Eukaryota > Metazoa > Chordata > Mammalia > Rodentia > Cricetidae > Peromyscus > Peromyscus aztecus. The sequence continues at coordinate 1,344 of CABHPQ010146931.1, forward strand.
CATTGGGACTGGTTTGCACAGCTCTACATTTTGATAGGTTGTGGTTTTCTTTAATGGCCTCTATCTGTTTCAAGGAGAAGTTTTCTTGATAGGGTGAAGACTACACTTGTCTGTGGGTATAAGAACAAATGTTGCCGGGCGGTGGTGGCACACGCCTTTAATCCCAGCACTTGGGAGGCAGAGGCAGGCGGATCTCTGTGAGTTCGAGGCCTGCCTGGTCTACAGAGTGAGCTCCAGGAAAGGCGCAAAGCTACACAGAGAAACCCTGTCTCTAAAAACAAAAAAAAAAAAAAAGAACAAATGTTTATAGAGTGTTGTTATGGATTATACTGGTTTACTAAATTAGTGGTAGTAGTTTCTCCTCCAATAGCCATGACTTCATTAACACTAAGTAGTTAGCTAGGTCTTCAGTACCACGCATGATTTCCCTCTTTTAGAGCATGTCTTAAAGCATTACAAGGGTTATGCAGCACAAACAGTCAGCCTTGAAAACATACACACAAGTAACATTACATAGACTGAATATATAATATTTAGGAATATATATGTATATACATATTTTTATGTGAATGAAATAACCATTAGTTTAAAAAAAACAGAATTGGAAGGAGAGTGAGGAGGAATATATGGCAGCGTTTGGAGGAGAGAAAGAGATGGGGAAAATGCCAATTACATTATAATCTCAATAAGATAAAGTAAAATAAAAGTAAATAAAGAAACATGAGAAAATAGAGAGATACACATGGTGCAATTTATGGTGCAACACAACTGAGTAAGAAAATTTGGAACAAAACTGTCCATTCCTTAACACTTTACAGGGTCCTATTATAACTGGTGGAACATAAGGTATTTCTAGTTTTTAACATATTAAAGCACATTAAGGTTGACAGCTGATAATCCCAAAGTATGTAGACCTTTTTCTCCAGTATAAAATTATCAAAGTACATGCTACAGAGCGCTTTTAGGAAAATTCAATTACTTAAAAGAGTTTAGTTCACCATCATATCTTCAGACCTACAGATTCATCTTATTATTTATTAAATTTAATTTGCATATCTTAATAGGCTTTAATTTTAGACAAGTTATAGGTACACCATAAAACTCAGAGGGAAGAGTGGAGATGTTCTGGCTACTCCTTGCTGTTCACACACAGAAAGCCTCCCTTATTACCGTATTTCTCACCACAGAGGTACATATATTGTAATTGATGAGTTTACATTGCTGAATCATTATCACACAAAGCCTATTAGTATCTTGGTGACACTCTCTATTAGCATTCTCTAGGGGAAAAAGAATGGATAGGCAGGTGTGTGTGTGTGTGTGTGTGTGTGTGTGGTGTAATTGCACATAATTTATTACATCAGTTTTCATTGACAGTAAGAATGGCTGGGTCATACCCATGAGACTACGGATTTCATAGGTGCTCAGGCTTTGAGGCCTGGTGCTTCAGCATTCAGAATAGTCTCATTGTGGCTCTCTCACACTGGAAAGGACAAGTACTCAGTAACTTCTCAGTCCACAGAGCTGGGTGTTTCAGCATTCCCTAATCTTGTTCTGAAAACATAGAGGGTTCCTGGAGAGAGGCTGGTGCTCAGTCAAGGATGGAAGCCCAGAAATACCACTTGTGATATCAGCCAAAGAAGTCAGCAGCAGCAGGAACAGAGTAAATTAACTTGGGAGCAAGCAAAAGATGAATAATCCTCCTTCTGCCATGACCCATTTTATCTGGGCTGCTATTTGAAGCTGCCTACATTTGCGGTAAGTTATCCCACATCAATGAAGGCAATTAAAACAATTTTTCAATTAAGGCTCCCTACTAAATTGATTCTAATTTGTGGCACATTGACGTTAAAACCAATCATTACAAATACACTTTGAACAAGAATATAATGGAATGTATTTATTATTTTAGTTCGGTACATACCAGTTTCATCACCTCAGGAATCCTCTTCACTTTGCTTCCTCATTGCTATTTCTCCAAAAGGCTTGGCAATAACTGACCAATTACTGGCGCCTTACGTTTCCCTTTCCCACAGTGTCTCCCAGTTGCGATATTACAGCACATACACTCTTCAGATTGACTTCTTTATCTTAGTAATATACATACATTTACTTTATTTGTGTCATAGCTTGGTTGTTTAGCTTTTAGTGTTGTGCATTATTCCATTGTCTAAATGCCCTATTTTATGAGTTCAATTACCCATTGAAGGGCTTCGTTGCCACCACATCTGACCAATACTGAGCAAAGCTACTATCAATGTTTACAAATGGGTTTTAATGTGAACATACATTTTCAATTTCTTTAAGGAAAATGTAGTTTTCAACTACAGACAACATATTACAGTTCCTATGACTCCAAAGCCTTGCTGGCAACTGGTCCTGTCAATATCCTAAATTTATGTTATGGTATCTCCTTGCATATCGCTGGTGATATATATTATGGGGCATCTTTTTGTATACTTACTTAAGATTTGTATATAATTTCAGTCAGATAAATATAAGTACTTTGGCCTATTCTTTATTTTGTTGCTCATTCCTTATTGTATACCCTTAAAAGTCTTTTGTATATTTTGGACAAAAATCCTTCATCAGATATGTCTTCAAAATACTTTCTTCCAGTTTTGTTGTTGTTATTGCTATTTTTTGTTCTTTTGACAGTACTTTTTCAGATCAGAAAATTTTGATTTTAATTAAATCTAGCTTAATCAAATCCTCATCATGGGTCATTCCAAAGGCAGGTTTTGCATCTAAAAGTCATCACTAAATCTAAGGTCATCTATAAGTAGATCATATATATGTCACAAAAAAATTAGTAAAATAGACATAGTTTAAAAGTATATGTTCTATTTTGAAAAATGCTGAGAATAGATTGTATGTTCCCATGGCAAGAACCTATATGATAGTGCAACCTCATCTGAGCTGTTGTACAAGGGGAGTCCATACAATTTATAATTGCCATTTAAACTTAAGCAAAGAAAGAATGCATCATAGACCTATGGGTAAAATACAAAACTATCATTTCTACTGAAAAAATTCATAGGATAATTTTATTTTAAGTTATCAGAGTTAAGTTGAATTTTACTATTTTTTTTAATTTATACATGCATATATTCATGTAATATCAGAATGTTTATTCAAGATGTGGAACGTCTTCTTACAGCTAAAGTTTGTGTAGGAATTTAATCCATTTTATTTTATTTTGAATTTTATGGACATATCTAGTTAATTGCAATCAATATGCAGATGGGTTCTAGATAATGAGGATCTCAAAGTACGGCTGCCAGAAAACAACTGGGAAAGACAGTAATTGATTTTCTAGGGAACTGGGCATTTCTATGTTACAGGTGTTTTTAATAGTTCTAGTCAAAAGCTAGGGATAAAAAGGAAATAAATGTTGTGTTGTGGGGTTAGGCAAATCTCTATTATTCTTTCTTAGAAAATGGTTTATGGGGAGAATTAAAGACTGCATTCTGTGAGCTCAGGTTTGGCAGGGTAAAGAGACACTGCAAGTCCATCAGGAGGATACAGTCTTGCTTTCAGATCACAGAAAGTGGAGTCTAATAGTACAGAGACTTTGAATATTTTATACATAGATGTCACTAGAAAATCCATCTTTAGATATACCGAGGTTGTTGAAAGATCTTAAATTTTTAAATGAAAGTTAGCAATCTATTATGTCAGGCTCTATACTGTGTGCTCTCAAGGATTCTGTATACAGCTAAAGCACAGTTCCATTATAACTCCTATTAGCTATCTGCTATCTCATTATCACCTTCAATTTATTTCACCTTCACTGGCCCTTTATATGATTTTCTCCATGTTAATTATTATTGCTTCATAAAATTATCTCTCACTTCTTTGGTTGTGAACTAGAAAAGTAGCTGCCACACTCAGTGGCTTTCATCGTCTAAGAAGTAGACATGGAAGACTCATTATTTTCTATCTATACTGTCTATGTCGCTTTGTCTATGGGAAATAACTTTTAGAATAAGGTACATTTCATGGCCTGGTATTGAGTTTTAAAAGCCATTCTTGCTGGGCAGTGGTGGTGCACGCTTTAATCCCAGCACTTAGGAGACAGAAGCAGGTGGATCTTTTTGAGTTCAAGGCCAGTCTGGTCCACAGAGTGAGTTCCAGGACAGCCAAAGCTACACAGAGAAACCCTTTCTGAAACAACAACAACCACAAAAAAATTCTTATCTGTTTCCAAAAATTGTTCCAAAAATTTAATTAAAATACAATTATTTTAAGAGAACCACTGTTTTATTGCATCTTGAATAATAAAATAAACATCTTGTGATTATATTTTAGAGTATCAGAATAAATCCAATACATACAAGAATAAACTAATGCACCAAAATTACTCTCTTGGATTTCAGACAATAATGTATTAGGGCATTAAAAACAATTAAAATTGAGTGGCAGTACTGTATGTACTCCAAGACCATTGTAAAATTACAATTTTCCTTGTAGAAAATACACAACTTTCTTTGGATAATCAACTCAGTTAAAAAAAATAATTTTCTCATAACTTTAAACAATTCAACCTAAATTCAAATAATATCTATCTACATAACCTGGGAAATATTGGTAATAGTAACAGAGACAATTGCAAAAACAGTCTAAAATGGTGATAATGCTATGAAAAAGTGTGAATAATGTGTACCTAGTGGGTCTGCAGAAAAACACACACACACACACACACACATACACAAACAGAAACAACATGAGTAACTTAATAACGTTCACATGTGAACAAGACCCAACTTTAATAACCAAAGTACATATTCAAAGAGACTGTGTTCAACATAGGTTTCACATGTCATAGGTTCACAGCACTAAAATTTGTCACTATTTTCCATTTTAGGAAAGATGGTTACTGCACAAATGTATTTTAATCCATAAAGAAACTACAGAAAATAATACAGGTGATTAAAAATTATAAAGAAATTCAGGACAATAAAGAAAATACCCTCACATCCCATTTATCAATGACAAAAATCAAATGACTTCAATTTTGTTCAGTTTGAACATATACACTTTCACAGATATGGATGATAGGTTTGTACTTAATAAATTTGTGGGATGTTTTTACTCACCAAAATATTTAAAGTTGCATAATATGTATCATATTATCTCAGAAATATATATTAATTCATATTATGAAGTGCTTTTGTTAAACTTTCCACATGTTTCTTCAGCATTAATATCTACAGTATAGCCAAGAGCTCATAGAATTTTCACCAGATCATTAGTTTTATATTCTCTAAGTACTGAGATATTTGAAGTATTTGAATGATAATGCTGAATGCTGGCAGCGTAAACTGACCCCAAGTCATAAGCACTCATTCATAAAGCATTCATTAAAACATTTTATGGTAAAATGTTGTAATAGAAACACTTTTTGCCTTAAGAAAACACAAAACATAAATTAACAGCAGAAACAACAGAAAAATCTTAGAATTGTTCAGAATTCAGAATAGAGCTCAAAATAAATAGAAAACAATTCAGAAAATGAACTCATAACAAAAGCCCAAGCTTAAATAGAAGAAAAGGAAAAAAAAAAAACAAAAAATCTTTGGAAATCAAGGACAAATGCATCTATGATAAAAAGGAATACAGCATCGTCACTTGACTTTTCAAAATAATATTCTTGGCATAGGAAATGAAAAGCATGTTTTAAAGACTCACGGAAATAAAATATAAGCCATGGATTTTAATTAGCAAAACTGACTTTGAATTCTATAGGTCACAAACTTTTATCCATATGCAAAAATATCGTTAGATTATTTTTTCATTTTTCTTATTTTAATGTATTCTTCTCTCATATATTACTCTCTGACCACAGTCTCCCCCTCCCTCTGATCCTCTCAGGCTCTCCTGGACAACTGCCCTCTCCTCCCAGATCGACTTCCAATTTCCCTCCAGAAAACAGCAGGCCTCCCAGGACTATCAACCAGACATGGCATATCAAGTTGCAATAGGACTAGTTACATCCCTCATCTTAAGGCCGAGTGAGTTAAACCAGTGGGAGAAAAGGGGCCCCAAAAGCAGGCAAAAGAGTCAGAGACAGCCTTTACTCCCACTATTAGGAGTTCCATAAGAACATCAAGCTACACAACTGTAATATATGTGCAGAGGGCCTAGATCAGCCCCATGCAGGCTCCTTGGTTGTCTCTTCAGTCTCTGAGCCTTTATGCACAATGGTTAGTTGATTTTGTGGGCCATTTTCTTATGGTGTCCTTGACCCCTCTGGCTCCTACAATCCTTCTTTCCCCTCTTCTGCAAGATTTCCCAAACTCTGTCTAATGTCTGGCTGTGGGTCTCTGTAATTGCTCCCATCAGTTTCTGGATGAAGCATCTCTGGTGACAATTATCTGAGGGTCCAGTCCAGAAGTATTGCAGGATATCATTAGGAATAATTTCAGTGATGTTTTTAGGAATTTTGTTTGTTTTGGTTTGCCACTTGTGCTTGGTTCTAGCCAAGGTCTCTGAGATATCCAGCCTCTGATTCCTGGCCCTCCAGGAAGTGTCAGGCATGGGCTCCCTTTCATGGCATAGGTTGCAAGTTGGACCAGTCATTGGTTGGCCACTCCCACAAGTTCTGCACCAGCACATCTTACAGGCAGAACAAATTGTAGGTTGAAGGTTGTGGCTGGGTTGATTTCCCAGTCCCTCAACTGGAAATCTTGTCTGGTTAGAGGTGATGGCCAATTCAGGCTCCATATCCCCTAGTACAAGGAGTCTTCACTAGGGTCACCCTGGTAGGAGTTGGTGCCCCAATCCCTCCACTGGAAATCTTGCCTGGTTAGAGATGATGACCAATAAAGGTTCCATATCCTTCACTAGAGTAACCGTGGTAGATTTCTGGGAGTTTTCATTGCACTAGGTTTCAACGTGGCCACCAAAATGCATCCCAATTCCACTCATTCCCCCAGTACTCTCTTCCTCCACACACCTCCACACCTGATCCCTCCTGTTCACAGACTCACCCGCGCTGAGTCCACCCACAAAATCTATTCTATTTTTCTCTTCCAAGTAAGGTCCAAGTGTCTCTCATCGAGCCCTCCTTGTTATTAGTCTGTCCGGGTTTGTGGATTGTAGCCTAATTGTCCTTTACTTTATAGCTAATATCCATTTATAAGTGAATATATACCATGTTTGTCTTTCTGGGTCTGGGTTATCTCACTCAGGGTGATTTTTTTTTCTATGCAATCTAAAAAGAGCTCAGATAACAACAGTGACAGCAGAAACACTGGCACGAGCACAGATGTTGATTTCTTTGACAAATAGGGTAAAAAGAATGAAAAGGGTACAGTGTATAGTTCTCTTGAGAAATGGCAAGAAAGAAAAATAGTCCTGTATTTCTTATGACAACAGCAGTGCTTATCAACCACATAGTGGATAAGTTGTTTTATAGGATTGCTTAGAAATCATATAGTAGATCAGATTATAGATTACAGTATTAGATTAATAACTTTTTAGAAATCAGTGAAATGTAAACAATGTGAAACTCCAAATAATTAGTAGATCTGTGGTCAACAACTTCAGCATCAGAATATGTAAAACTGATACCAGGACCCATCAATGAATGAACACACTACTTCCTGTAGTCTTGCCAAAGGAACTAGACATAATTTGAAAAGGCTTTTGGATCCAACATTTACAAGAAATCCAGAGAACAGACCAAATTCAAAAGTACATGAAGAACAAAGAGCCCTCAAACTCTAAATCATAACATACTCTTCATATTAAAGTGTCCTTAGGGTAAGTAACACATAAAGTATAGTGAAAAATAAATATAAGACATAGGGGAAAATTACAGATTACAAGGCAAAAAAGAAAAGCCTTAAGAGGTATTGAAACTACATACAATTTTATGTTAAGGACAAGAAACTGAACTACAATGTTGGTAGTTAGCACAGATGAGAGCAACAATAAAGACACCAGGTAAGTGCTTCATAAAACACTGAAAATAATATCTGTACAGGGAGAGGAACAGTTTCAGTTGCCATGGCACACATGGACACTTTCTGACTCTACAATGGTGTCTGAGCTAAAATAACTTACTATCATGCACATCACTCTGAACTTCCTCTTTTCCATTTTGCTTTAAATTTTAAAAACACACTTTTTTTTAATAACCACTGAATTATGAAATTGGAAATTAATTGGGGATGGGTATGAAGATGCATTGTATGTATGTTTGTATGTATAAAATTTCAAAGAATAAATAATAATGATTACTTTTTAAAAGTATAACTTCAAATGGGATGTCTCCATCAACTCCCACCCTTCAGAGCTCGAGGATCCCCACAGAAGATGAGGCAGAAAGAGTACAAGCACCAGAGGGGATAGAGTACATCAGGAGAACACAGCCCAGTGAATCACTAGCAATGCTGATAGGAGCTCACAGAGACTGAAGTAGAAGTACAAGTATGGAACTTGAGAGCTGGCTCAGAGGTTAAGAGTGCTGACTGTTCTTCCAGAGGTCCTGAGTTCAATTCCCAGCAACCACATGATGGTTTATAACCATCTGTAATGAAATCTGGTGCCCTCTTTTGGCCTGCAGGGATGCAGGCAGAACACTGTATGCATAATAAATAAATATTTTTTTAAAGGAAAGCACAAGTGTAACATGGCTCTCCCCCAGTTCCTCTGCACATAAATCATAGTTTTCAGCTTAGTAATTTTTATGAGACTCCTTAGTGTGTGAAGCAGTGGGTCTGTGATTCTTGTGCCTGCTCTTGGAGCCTCTTTCCTTCTGTTGACTCGCCTTGTCTAGTCTCAATGTGATGGTTTTTGTTTTATCTTATTACATTTTATCTTGTCATGTTTGGTTGTTATCTCTTAGAGGCCTGTTCTTTTTTAATGAAAGATAGAAAGGGAGTAGATCCAGTGGGAAGGGGAGAGGGAACTGGGAGGAGTAGTGGGAGAAGGAACTATAATCAGATTATACTGTATGACAACAGAATCTACTTTCAATAAAAAAATAAAAAGTACAACTGCTTAAATTTAAAACATGGCTAATCTGTCAATGAATTGATATAAAGTGTTTTATAATTCAAGACCGTACTAATGGATTTCTCTTAAGTTATTCACAATTTATCTACAAAATGTGGTCAAGTATAGAATTTAGATAGATCTTTATGTATATCCTTAACTTTTGTCCTTAGAACAAATCCTAACAGAGAAATTACTGGGTCAAAGGATATGTACACTTTATGGGTTTTGATAGGTTTTTCTGGAACACACTACGAAATAATGATACATTCTGATTTTACTGGATAGGGTATTGCCCCATCTTACCTTGGTTGATGTATTGATTATATTTCTGCAAGATTGATTTTTAAAACATCTTTATTTTGTAATATTAAAACCATTATTAATTTTCAGTTATATAGATATGAATGCCCAATCACAAAGTAGTTTGTAATACATCCAGTAATGCATGCCAAGAGCATCCAGTCCTGTCATTTCTGCTATTTATATTAATTAAAAATGGAACAAAATCTTCAACAAGGATACATTCAAGAAAACCATTCAATCTATTTTAATTTCAAACAGTTAGAATAAAATGTACTATCTGCTATTTGGGTCAATTGAAGCTATTACACTGAATGGACCAATAAAAGAGACAAATTAACCATAATTCATATTTTAATAAACTTGTCTCTAACAATGTAAAAATGGTGATATATGAATTCACAGCTCCAGAAACATGGGAAGAGGGGGAGAAACAGCCTTTTTCCTTGTTGGAGACTAACACCAGTAATACTGACAGTTGTTTGTCTAACTATTTCTAAAATCAGCAGTAGATTATACTGTAGGGGAACTATGCCTTTTAGTACTCTTATAAATAAATGAATAAATATACATGTGCATATATATGCTTGCAACAATAATTAATGAAAATAGGCCATTAATTTGAAAGAAAGCAAGGAGGGGTATATGGGAGCATTTGAGTGCAGAAAGGAAAAGAGGAAATGATGTAATTATATTATTATGTCAAAAAAATAAAAAAGTATTAAAAACTCACTTTGCAAGAAGAGTGCAAATTGGAAACATAATACAAGTTAATTTTGTGAATATCTGTTTGAAAATGTCTGCAAGCATGCATTTCTGTACATAAGTAAGAACAAAAACAGTTCCAATAACTGAAGTATTATTATTTCACTGTATTTCAGTCCAACCACTGGAAATAACGCCACCATGCCTTTGCTGTTTTCTCTATATGGTGCGTGGGACAGACACTTCTTCATATGCTGATAAGTCTAGCCAAGATTACTACACACCACCAATGTCCTGGGCAGAGATCATCCCTGCAGCAAATAACTGATTTCACTAAACACATTGCCACTGCTGCTGCGTACTGTACCCTCTGTCATATTGTCTCTGCTGACTCCATGTTTCTGTAGATTGTCACTGCCACAGTTGTACTGTGCACCTGTCGAACTGTCGAGTGCTCCACAGCCTGGGATAGAGTGAGTGAAGATGCCTCTCATTCGCATGGCATTTCTTTAGTGAGATACTGAAGCTTTGGTGCTTGCAGCTTATTCTTGATTTTAAATCTTTTGTATAATGCATTTTCTCCCTATTCACATATTGTTGAACTGTTCTAATACCCAACCAGAGAATGAAGAATAGACTCAATGGCCACACCAAGGTTGACTCAGAACTCATCAAACAGGTTCACTAAGACACAATCTATGATAAATTTCATCACCTTTGCATATCAATAAACATCTTTTAATTTCTTACCCATTCTCCTGGCATATACAGATATGTCTAAGACCTAGAAAAGAACATGACATAGCCTCCAGCTAAGATTAGTGCTGTAAGATTAATTTCATGACAGCTCAAATAGTATGGGGAATGAACTACATAAACTTAGTTGTACCATCTTCCTTATCACCCACCAGACAATCTCTCCATCCCACTGTGTTGTCTTGACTTTGTGTAAACACCTCTTCTCATTGAGACTAGCTCCAGAATTTCTGCTCTTCCTGTCTATATGTAATTTGCCTCTTACTTTGGGACTTAAAATAATTATGACTAGATTAATCTGGTAATAATAAACTTCCCATCCTATTTTAAAACAAACTTCAATGATTTGCTACACTTTAATACCTGTAAAACCTTTTCAATGTTCACATCTACCTGCTCATTTTAGTTAATAGGCATTGTGAAGGTTAATTTTGACTGTCAACTTGATAGGATTTAGAATTGCCATGGAAATAAGTCTATTGGCCAGTGTATGAGGGATTATCTGACTTAAGTTCATTAGGATGGATAAAGCCACAGTACTTGTGAGTGGCATCATTCCGTGAGGTAGAGTCCTGACCTGAGTAAAGTGGAGAAAGTAGATAAGTAGAACCATTCATTGCTTTTTGCTTCCTGACTGTGAACACGTCACCAGCTGACTGGGGCTCATGGTGCTGTGAGTGACTCACCGTAAAGGACTTTCCTCTTGAACTGTGAGTCAGGATAAACACTTCCTCAAGCTGTTCCTGTCAGCTCTTTATCACAGCATCAAGACACGTAACTAATGCAGCCATTCGCTAACTAGCATATATTATTTAGTCCATCCCCCTCCCCCATGCTGTGTTCTTTTTCTGTCTCTAGACCTAAGAGGCAAGGCGAAAACAAATAGCCCTTTGTTTTCAGAAGCATAAGTCAGACCTTGGGTTGGTAGAAAAAACAGCTGTTCACACAGTAATCCCATATGTACACTTTGTTTTTTCCAGTGAGGAAGTTTCTAGACTCTATAAGAACCTCTCATTTTCCATCTCTCTCTCTCTCTCTCTCTCTCTCTCTCTCTCTCTCTCTCTCTGCCTCTTTCTTCTTCCCCCTCCCCATTTTCCCCCATCCCTCCCCCATCATCCTCACCATCCCTCCTCCTTCCCTCTACCCCTCCACTTTCTTCCTTGCTGTTTATACATTTCAAGCAATATTTTGGCACATCTCTCAATAATTTCTAATACATTTATTTGGATCCACTCCTTGAACAAGTGATTATTATCAGCATGTTTCTAGAGGCTTATTTTTTTACACACTACATTTGTGCCATAAGGAAACCTAATTTTCGGTGAGTAAATAGCTTTCTGCTTCAGGAAATTTTAATAATGACTCTTTTTGTTTGAAGGTATTAGAAAGTCCAATTCAAACTGACTGATTGACTGGGGAAAATGTGTGTGTGTGAGAGAGAGGTAGCTAGAGAGTTTCTCTCCAGTCCTGCCTGGTCCAAGGTCAGGACAAATCTCTCTCACCTGCCAGTCCCGCAGTTGCTCAGACCCAATGAAGTAAACACACAGAGACTTACATTGCTTACAAACTGTATGGCTGTGGCAGGCTTCTTGCTATCTAGTTCTATCTTAAATTAACCCATTTCTATAAATCTATACCTTGCCATGTAGCTCATGGCTTACCATTATCTTACATGTTGGTACTCATGGCGATGGCTGGCAGCCTCTCCTGACTCAGCCTTCCTGTTCCCAGAATTCTCTTCTCTGCTTGACCTGCCTGTACTTCCTGTCTAGCTACTGGCCAATCAGCATTTTTTTTATACAGAGCAATATCCACAGCAGAGAGAGAGAGAGAGAGAGAGAGAGAGAGAGAGAGAGAGAGAGAGGAACAGAGTTTGTCTTAGCCAGAGAATGACTGGACTCAGCAGTTAAAATTATTGGGTACATTTTCCTTCTGGTGGCTGAAATGGCCTAACAAATATCATAACAGGCTCCTAATAACTCAGTTAAGAACTAGGCCTCAATTCCTGCTTCTTGATACATAGTAGGCAGTGTCTGAGGAAGCCATGAACAAAGGACAGTCGCCAATTACCCTAAATGCAAGGACAGGGAGGACTACACATACTAGGCCAACCAGTCTCCACAATAGCTCAAGATAATAACCAAATAAGGACAGAGACTGGGACTTGTCTGGGCTTGTCCAAAAATGGAAAAATTGTAGCCATAATCAGCCCCTGCTAGCCCTAGCCAATTAGAATGTACTAATATGTTTGTCACTCGCATAAGCCAATCATATCTAAGTGTCCCTGAAACTCCCCTTAGCTGTGCTTAAAAGGAACCTGAAAGCTTCTCTTGGGGTCACCACTTTGCCTTTTGTGTCAGATTGGTGGCCTCAGCATGCTGATAACTTTGCTCTCAAGATAATAAATGCCTTGCTGATTGCATACAGGATGGTGGTCTTTTGTGGGATTTCTCCAGGACCCTAACAGTGACTCCAGATGTTGGTAGAATTCTAAAGTAGAAGGTCTGTGTTTCTTTCATCAAACTTCCAAGTGTTGTCTCCCACCCCAACTGGTAAGAGGCCTGACACCTTGAGCATAAGTATAAACTAATGAGCAGAGACTTACCCATGTGTCTACCTAAGAAGGTGCAATTCCTCAAAAGAAACAAGAGCTTTAAAGCACTGCTGAATGAAGGAGACTGCTGTGTAAGATCCCTAATCTCCATATGACAATTTCATGGAGAAGAAAATGAGTAGTGAAATGAGAAAGTTCCATGCAAAGATCCTGCAGCATCTACATTGTCTCATGAATCCAAGAAATGTACTAAAAGTGATTGAAAGACATCTCCTCTACAACTTTTATAAAAACAGTTGGTTTTATAAAAGCCCCTTTCAGTGTAGTGTATCCTGATTTATTACTGATCATTCTTTTGCTGGCTCTCTCTTACTCTTTCTACCTTAACCACCTAATATTGTTCCAACACTTCACAATTGTGTTCTATCCCAATTCTCCAGCTTGTGTTCTGTCTCCTCACACAGGATGAACCTGCTCAATCTTGTACCAGTCCTTGAATGACAGGATCCCGCCATTAGAGACAGTCTTACCATCAGTAAAGGATGAATCTCTGGACTGTGAAGGTACCATTTGAGTTTGAAGAAATTCTTAGACACTGATGTTTGTTTAAGGTGTTTGGAGTAGCCAGGCATGGAGGCATAAACTTGCAATCCCACCACTCAGGTTGCACAGACAGGGAGGATCAAGTGCTCAAGTCTAGTTTCTACTACACAGCAAGTAAAAGGCCAGCATGAGCTACATGAGGACTTGTCTCAAAAGTATGAAAAGATAGATAGATGATAGATAGATAGATAGATGATAGATAGATAGATGATAGATAGATGATAGATAGATGATAGATAGATAGATAGATAGATAGTAGATGATAGATAGATAGATAGATAGATAGATAGATAGATAGATAGATAGATAATAAAATGTATCAAGAAACAAATAATAGAATTAATAGGTTTGGAGTGATTTCCTGATATAGAGAATGAGCATTAAGCCTGATGCATTCACCAGAAGGCAAACACTGAAGTATTTGTACTTTAATCCTATGAAGATCAGAAGAGCTTGTGGAGAGGAGAAATAGTGGCCTCGGTTCTGTATCATATCAAAATCAAGAATTTCCTATTTAACTTTCTACATCTTTGTGGGCAATATACTCCTCATCATTCCTATCAGGTAAGTAAGTATCTATGTCTAACAAAGTGCTTAGATCAATAGTATCATTTGGGAATTGGGACTTGAATAAAGTAAATTTCCTCTTTCTCTTGCCTCCTCAGTCCCATAGCAAAGTTGTAAACCTCTGTTATAATACAGTGATCCCCAAGTATATTTCATAGTATATTTTTATACCCCATACAAGATACAGTGAATCAAGATCACTGTGTGAGGCTTAGATATTGGAATTTTTAAAACCTCTTTAGATTATTCTTAGGCTCAACCAGGCTTAAGAATTAGAAACATACAGAATCTTGTACCAAAGCAAAAAGAGAATTAGAATCCCTCATATGCTCTGACTGCACAGGCGGTTTCTTATGAACCTTTTGCTTGCTTTGAATGAAAAATAACCCAAGCCTTTCTTCTTTCAGTGCCTGAGCAGAATGAGTCGGTGCAGTACCCACCTGGAGGAAGTGACACAGTCAAAGGTCCTTCATGGATGAATTAACTTTAATAGGAAAGCTGTTCTCCATGCAGGTGGCCAGCTGAGTCAACCTGGCCCCAACCACTCTACCAATTATCACCATGCCCATGAAAAATGTCAGGGCAGGTCAGTTCTCCACTTGAATGAGACAGTGAAATTTCTTGTGCTTCGTGAATTGGTTCTACCTGAAACATTCTAGATAAACACAAAAGCCAAAGCAATTCAGAGCAAAACAAAAGTGAAAGAAGGAAAACAAAACAAAGAACAGAATGGATCCTTCCAAAGAAAATGTTTGAGTAACTCAGGCTCTTGGTGTGGAGACATTCAACTGTGCAGTTTTGTTTCTTTGTTTTTGTGAATTCCTTGTCACAGCCTTTGAGAAATAAGGAATCTTCTTCGCTTGCGACTTGAGTGTCCAATGACTAAAGTGAAAAGAGACATATTTTTAATGGTATAACTAAGCTACTTGCAGAATATGGATACATACCTTGAAGTGTGAAAGCTCTCAGCCCACGTATATGACTCTTGTACTGTCGTCATTGCTTCTCTGGCCACCAGATGTTTGGTCCTATATTAGCTTCAAGGCCCATAGATACTCTTTCACAACATGAGGTCTGTTCTGCCCCCACCTACTGCATCTGCCATCCAGACTCAGCTGTCAACAGCCTTTTTTTAAAAAAACCAGACTTCTGCAGCCTACTTTCTTCAACACTTGAAATCATTGCTAGAGATATATGTAAAACAGAAACTTAGCAAATAACTCAGTAATTAGGCTGGGAGTGTGACTCAATGGTAGACCAAATGCTTAGCATGCACAAGAGCTGTGGTTCACACCCCAGCAGCACATAAGAAACAATTAATTAGACATTAACCAGTTCCTTGTTTTAGTTTTGATAAGTTGATAAGCTCACAAAGTAAATTACCTACTCTAAGAAGCTGCTGTCTTATTCTCACCCACAGTTCTGAGTGCTGTCTACCCACTGTTCTGTACATGATAGAATCTTAGTACTCTCATATCACCCTTAACTAAAAGTCAGACTCTCCCTGAAAAAAGCATCCACAGGAAGCATCTTCAGTAAAATGTAAGGATTGTCTTATATTCCATGAATGCCCATATCCAACAAAAAACAAAAAGAGTGAAATGTAATTCCCTGTTTTTTCTAAATTGTCTACTATGATTACTCTTTTTATTTATTGAGATTTTCATGCATGAATATAATGTGTTTTGATTAATTCCATCTCTACTCTCTACTATCCAGCTCTATGTCCCCCTCCCCAAACCCATACTCAATTTTCAGCTGGCTCAATCTTTGCTCTTATATACATATTTGAACCTCATCAACTCACTGGAATTTCATTTAGTAACTCTGGCCCTTCTTGTAACCTGTGTTTATGAAGCTCGAATTTACTACCTCACATTCACAGAAGACACACATGATTCATTGCATATCTATTTTAATTAATTCCATTAATCTACATGATTTCATACCTTTTAGAAATATCCACATAACTGACCATTGTTTGATTTCAACTCTAAGGATCTCATTCAAGGCCTCGTCTGTTCAGTCATTTGTGTTTGCTATTCTCTAAAGCATTTCCACTTTTGAAATACTGAGTTTCAATCATGACTGCAATCCTATTGAATCTTTCATTCTTTTATCTACCAGATTAAATGAACTCTTACTGTCACTTTAACCTCACTTAGATTTCTAGCTCATTTTACTTCTCACTTTCTACTAGTATGTTCTCATCTTGAGTTATATCCATAGTAAATTTATATCCAATACTTCAGCATTTCAAAATATTTCATGGACCCTGAATATTAAAGTAATTTTACTGTATCACCAATCTAAATGCTGGTGTGTTGCCTAGGTTTTGTCAACCTGACACAAGCTAGTGTCATTTGGAAAGAAGGACTCTTAACTGAGAAAACGTCCTTGTATAATTGGTCTCTAGGCAAATCCATGGTGCATTTTCTTAATTAGTGATTGATGGAGAGAGGGCTAGCCCAGTGTGAGTGGTTCTACCCCTGGGCTGCTGGGCCTGAGTTCCATAAGAAAGCATGCTGAGCAAGCCATGAGGATCAAGCCAGTAAGCAACATTCCTCCATGACCTCTGCTTCAGCTCCACCCTCCAGTGCCTGCCATGTTTGAGCAACTGCCCTGAACTGACATCTTTTGATAATTGTGGTGTGTAAGTGTAAGATAAATATACCCTGTCTTCCCCAAGTTGCTTTTTGGTCATGGTGTTTTATCATTGCAATAAAAACACTAACTAAGACAACTGGTATAATTACAAAGTCTAACTCTTTAAATGATGATATATAGTAAAGCTGAAAAGAATTATTCAGTAATAAATGATGTGACATCTTGTTTGTCAACTTGACAACCTCTGAAATTAACTAAAATCCAATAATGAAAATGAAGGGCACACCTGTGAAGGATGTTTTGCTTAATTTGAAGTGCAAAGATTCCCTTTTAATCTGGATCTCTGAGGTTGAAATGCATACCTTTAATCCAGGTCTTTTGAGCTGGAAGGCACTCCTTAAACCTGAGCCACATTTTCTGCTGGAAGCCTATATAAGGGCATGGAAGAAGGAAGCTTTTGCAACTTGCTAGCAAATCCATTCCTTCACTAGCATTACAGCCTACTTCTTCATGACTCCAGCCTCTACTAAAGACCAGCTGAGACATCCATCCTCATGGATTGAGCAACTTCTGGATTCTTAGACTTTCTATTCATAGCCAATCATTGTTGGATTAGCTGGACCACAGCCTATAAGTCATTCTAACAAATGTTCCATTCTATATGTGTAGAGAAAGATTTAATCTATAAATTCTGTTAATCCAAAGAACCCTGACTATTACATATATACCTGGTACTCTACCTTTATCTAAGTACTTAGAGTTCCTCATTAACCTCTGTTTCTTCTTCCTTATTCATCAATAACTTCTACCAACTGAAATTCTAAGAAATTTAACTATGCTTAAATTCCTTATTCAACAACAATATCAAGAAATTATTCCCAATTGTAACCTTATTCCTGATATTATAGAAAGGGAACAGGCAGAATCTAAAACAATATTCTCCCTCTTAGTCCTCAAATATATTCTGATACTACTAACGTGTGTTTCAAATTGTGCTGTCTCAGAAATTATTTCTACTTTATTAAAGTATTTATTTAATATTCACTTAATCATTGTACTTGACCACATTGCCACATGCTTCCTCTAGGATCTATTGATCTTCAATTTCCTTTGTAAGTATATGATGAACTCCCACTAAAGGGGAGAAAATAGCTAGGCTTCCATTTAAATAAAACTTTTTTTGGCTGCACAACTATTGGGGACCATTTATTCAAGAAAACCCTTTTTGAAAACAACTGTTCAGCTCCATGTGTAGGGTAACACTTTCTACCTGTAATGTACTGTTGTTGTGGGGGGTTCAAACTCTTAAACTTTGCCTGTTTGTCTTCACTTAGCATTTCATTTATGAAAAGGCCATAAATTGGGCTTTGAACTTTATTTTACATATATCCTGTACAAGTGAATTAATTTTTACTGTCTTTTCTTTTTCAAACAAACTGTGTAACATAGGCAGACCTTGAACTCATGCCATCCTACTTAAGTATACCTTGTGCTGGTATCACAGATGTCCACCCACATGTTTGACTTCTCACTTTCTGGTTTCA
>CABHPQ010146932.1:2376-24146 GCA_902168405.1 Peromyscus aztecus
AGAGAAACAGAGACACAGAGAGCCAGAGACATGGGCAGACAGAGGCAGAGAGACAGACAAACACAGAGAAAGACAGAGAGACACACACACACACACAGAAACAGAGACAGAAACAGACAGACAGACAGACACACCTACACACATCCATACACACACAGTGAGAGAGAGAGAAAGACAGAGAGAGAGAGACAGACAGAGAGAGACAGAGACAGAGAGACAGAGAGAGAGAGAATGGGATTGGTCCCAGGACTCCCCAACCTGTGAATATATAAATCTGCTCAAGATGTGCTTAGAAAACAGCATAACATTTCATATGACCCGCAACCCTCCATCATCTCTAGATGATTTATAGTATCCAATGTAATGCAAATACTATGTAAATAGTTTTTCACTGTATTGTTTAGTCATAAGGACAAGGTAAAAAGAATGTATATGTTTAGTACTGACACAATTAAAAAAATTATTTTCCATCTGTGGTTGGGCAAGTCTGTGTATAAACAACCCACTGATACCAAGAGCAGACTGTCACCAGCGCCAGGGCCATTTAGTGATGTGCCAACCATTCCAATATTTCAATGATCCCTGGGGTGCTAGAAAGCACAGATTCTTGCTGAGGTTCATTTCCTTGCTAACCTCTTTTGTGTGACACAGTATAATAACCAGTGTTGCTAAAAGGGTTTTGTCAGCATGTTCAGAGATGTAGAAATAGTTTTTGATGTCTTAACAAAACATGGGATACTCTCTAAAGATGCCAGGAAAATGAGCCATCACTTTATTGGAAGAGAGCTCACAGCTATACATAGTCTATGACAACTGAGTCCTTCTGGAATGTTCTTCTAGATGATTTTGCTTTTCTCCAAGGAATTTTATCCTTAGTGCTAATATTCTTTTCTTCAAGGAGAGCCTGAGTTGTTTGTCACCAAAGGACAAAACTTACCCAAAGCCATAAACATCTTGAAACGAGTTTCTGATTGCTACACAGGAATGAAGTGTCCTACTGTCAGAGACTGGTCATTTCCTGTTCTTTCAATGACTCTATATCAAAAGGTTTCAAAGCCTGAAGACTTCTTGTAGGTAGGAAGTAATTTGGTCCAGTTTAAGAGGTCATGCTGCCAGGGTTGCCTGTATTACAATATTTGATAAACTACAGGCACTCTAGAGACCCACAGGAAGAGGATATGGGACCCTGAGTGGTCCTTTTCTGTCTGGAGAAGCTGAGATGTTATCATCATCATCATCATGATACAAACAAATATAATATCCTGAAGGGATCAAAAATAATCCTGTATGTCATCAATCATTCACTCCCAAGAGAAGACTTATGGCAGAAAGTGACAAATGTAAGCATAAAAATAGTAAAAACAAATAATAAACACACGAGGAAGCCTACAGTTGATTAGTTTGAAATGTCCTTCCTGGGAAATATGGATCACAATTACTCTATTGGAGTTGATTGTTAAGAAGAAGGCAGGTAACCTAAACATGATGTTTGGAATATATCTTCAAAAAAACTCATTGCTTGTTAAAAATTCACATCTTCTGGGGATCTTGTGCTATTGGTTGGATCTGGAAGCCTCTTATAAGGAACTTTTCACCAACAGTATTGCTAGTAGGTCTGGCTGGCCAAAGGAAAGAGGCTTTTGGGAAATTTTTCCTTCCTTCCTTGATGGAGATGATTGAAGGATAATGCTTTCCTCCTCATCCCTTGATGTAGAAAGAAATGACGGTATACAGTGTGGACTTTAAGTGTCCTCACATGGCCCACGTGTTGAAGGTTTGGTTCTCAAGGAGGCAATATTGGGAGGAGGTAGAAGCTTAAGAAAGAAGAGAAGTGATTGTGGGGTGTGTTCTCTAGGAGGTGTTGGGACCTGACTCCTACCTCTTTAACCTGCTACATGGAGTGAAACCTCTGAAACCGTGGACTAAACAAACTTTTCCCCCTTTAAGTTGCTTCTCTCAGGTATTTTATTACAGTATCAGAAAGCTAACATCACAGGCAAACCATCCTGGAAAACACTGGTTATGCCTTATCTCTGCTTCTCCTCTGCCCTACTGTGTCAGGACTCCTCTACCAGTGCTTCTTTTGGGATACACGAGCAAATTCCATAGCTTGTCAAATAGTAGAAGCTTTCCCAGAAGAACAGACAACATCTGTTCTTGCTGTCATTGTACTTACATATAGATGAACATGTATTATATATAAACATATAGCTTTACATGCATGTGTAAAATCTTATGTTTAATTATGTAATGGTGAAGTCCAGAATGTTTTCATTTACTACACCATGGGGCTTCTATACAACTGAAACACTGACGCTAGGCATCCACTTGACTTGTACTTACTGTACTTTTAATCACCCCTCCCTTTATGCCTCCTGGGAGCCCTGTCTAGTATGAGGCAGTAGAAATGTGAGAGACAAGCGCATATTTTGTGGCCCTGTGAGAATCCAGCTTGGGTGCTTATTTAATCTGAAATGCATCTGTTAAATTACTAATAAAATTTATTTATATAGGAATACGACAAATACAAAAGCAAATTACTTTTGTCTCTAGGAACTAGAAAAATGCAAATAGGCTCAAGAATCAGAATGCAGTTAATTCTGAAGAAAGCAGTTTAATTAAAAACAGAAGTGACAAGTGCATATGGGCATGTGTGCCTGTGTGAGATAAAGGGGTGTACGAGGATGATGGAATGCTAATGTCTGTCTTCTGCACAGACTTGCTCTTGCATGGGGATTGTCCCATATTGCAGTTCAGGGGAGTGGGAGAGAACACCAATGACATGGCCGCTCAGCTCTTCAGCACAGTGGACCATGCCTGTAACCTGGCACTTAGTGATTTGGTATATTTGAGAGCAGCTGGAGTCCTCTCAAGTTAACATTTCTGGTTGTAGGTCACACTGGTGAAGAAGTTTCTTCTATTAATTTATAAAAGCAGACTTTAGCTGATTTCTGAGAGACCCGGGTGCCTCCAGTGTCCACCATCCACCTGATTCCTCCCACTTCTCAAACCATGTTGTGATCAGGATGGGGGTTGTATTGGTTCTTCATTTGACCTTAAATGGTGCTGAAGACTTCAGATCACATCCAATTAAAGAGTTGTCATTTCTGTATCAGAATCTTGTAGCTTATGAAAATATTCTCATTCTAAAATGAATTGCATTTTTATTCTTTTTCTTAAACACCCCAACACCAGAGCACTGGTATCTGTCAACTGTGTAGGAAGATAAAATTAACTCCAGAAATGGTGTTTTATTGTTAACTGGTTAAATTCTTCTTATTTCATTTTGCTCCTTGTTGCTTTGAGACAGGATCTGGCTACACAGCTCACACTGGTCTTAAATTTCCTGTGTAGTTGAGTTTGTCCTGGAACTCATGGCAATCCTCCTGCTGCAGCTGTTTGAGTGCTAGTTATATGCTCAACTCTGGGGACAAGCAGTGATACAGGCCTATATCACATCAGGGCTGTGGCTCACCAAGGATTGGCAATCACTGTCTGTTTCAAGCTGTATATGTCCAAGATAAGAGTCACTACTGTTGGAGGTGACAGGTTGGTGGCACATGAACTTATCCCAGTACTGCACAGAGTTCTTGAAACTTTAGCCCCAGTTAAAGTGAACCAGAACCAAGGAAACAGTGCAATTGCTCAGAGTCAGTCATTCAAGACAGTTTGTTGTCTTTGCTGAACCATGTTGCAAACATGTGAAAATGACTTTATTTCCAGGACGTTTTAGTCTGTTGTAAAGGAATCCACTGCCCTTGGCCGTGCAGTGCCTCAGGGTAGAATTCAGGTCAGTTCTCCTTTTTATGTCAACATGTCTACTGGAGTCTTCCTCTTGTATATGTATATAGACAATGTATAGGAACTGGATTCCGGAAAGATTGCTCCAAGTGTTCCCTGGACATACACTGTTAACTAAACTCCTGCTTCTGTGTACCTTTTACATGCAGTTTGTGCTTCTCCATGCATGCATGTCTGAAGCAGTGCAAGAGCATGGACATCGTGGTTGCTCCTCACCAGGGCCTGCATTAACTATGACCGTATTTCTCAGTGTTTATGCACATGGTCTAACCTGACTCAGATGCTTTCCTCTTTCCTCCACACATTTATTCAACTCAATCTGCTTCAAAGCTTTGCTGAGATCCTGTCTCTGGCATCAAGCCTTTCTCCATGTGACCATTCCTTGAGACCTACAGGCCTGTGGGTCTTGCGGCTCAGTATATTCTGCTTCTGTCTCAGGCTTCCTCCTCTCTTCTCTGCCCACAATCTAGAAGGTGCAAGTTCCCAGGGAAGGATTCTCTTCCCTACACTGCTCTTGAACTACACTGAATAGATGGATAGCTGTTGCCAGATACTGTGATAGAAATCTGTAAAAATAATCAGAGCAGTAGCTGGACCACTGCTGTTTTTAACTCTCTATCTCTAAACTTTAGTTGGACTAACTTTGGCTAGTGCCATTAATTTCACCAGTCCCTTGTTGTTGATCACATGCTTGAGGGTACATGCACACACACATGAATGTTCACAACACACACACACACACACACACACACACACACACACACACACACACTCCTTGTGGATTGTTATGGAAATTAAATGAGATAATATGCATGAAATTTGTTATACATTGGCTTTTAAAGTTTTCTTGTCTGATTTTTATGTGATGTAGCAGAAGACTGCATGTTTTATTACCCAGCAATCTATTCAGGATTTTATTGGTTATATATGGAAAACTTCACCATAATGCATAGCCCATTCCCTGTTTCTGAGCATCTTTCCTCCAGTCATATTCATATAATTTTCAAATAATTAAAACACATATAATTCAAATAATTAAGCTCTCTTAATTATTTGAGGATGTAAAGGTCCTCCATTTCAGTTAAGTTGAGACACATAATTTAAATAATTAATAATGGCAGCAAATTGAATAGGAGGTCTGGATTGGACATTCACAGATTTTAATCAGGCACACAAAAATAATAGGGACATTTTTTAAAGACAGCCTTGAGACTGGGGACCAATTGTCAGCAGCATCCATCTGAAGCAAGGTTCTTACTGCACATCACACTGATGACTTGGATATCTTTGCCATTCCACTGTAAAAGTGCTTTAAAAATATCCTCAGTAGAGACTGTGCCCAACTATCCATGAGGACTGTTCATGCCAGCCTGAAGTTTCACTTGTATCTTAGTGCTATGGTAGGGTCCTAGTTATGTTACTGTTGCTATGATAGAACACCATGACCAAAAGCAACCTGAGGAGGAAAGGGTTTACCTGACTTACATTGTAATGGTCTGAGAACTGCTGAAGAAGACCCCAGACCCAAATAGTATGTAAAAGCAAAGAGAGTTTATTTGTACAAAATGGCAACCCTGAAAGGATTACTCAGGTCCCTATTAGCTTAGCTAGGGGAATTCTAGGTTAGGCAGGCCGTACATTAGTACATTTTAAATTGGTTGTGGTTATTTTACCATTTTTGAGCATACTTGGGCAAAGCAGGATATGTTTTAGGGAAATTACAGGAACGTTGTTTTTGATCACTGCCTTGAGGTTTTGTGGGTACTGGCTCAAGCCTGGTGTGTGATATCTCCTCCATCTCTGCATACATGCTATCT
Organism: Peromyscus aztecus; assembly: GCA_902168405.1. NCBI lineage: Eukaryota > Metazoa > Chordata > Mammalia > Rodentia > Cricetidae > Peromyscus > Peromyscus aztecus. The sequence goes on from CABHPQ010146932.1 coordinate 7,995, forward strand.
CCTCACTGTCCCTTTGGGAAACTGAAACTCAGGCCCAGTTGTAATGTGGGGAAAGTTCAGATCTTACATTCCTCCCTTGAGACTGACTCTATCTCAAATCCTTGAGATGGGTTGAGGGGCTGATACTGAGATTTTAAAATCATCAGTTGAATGGTGGAAATTTATTTCTTAATGAATCTTATAAGAGCATTAAGAATTCAGGGACCACAGATTAAAATGAGTAACTGCCAGATCATGGGTCTGGCTATTAACGAGAGGTGTGTGGTAAGACAGAGGGACAAATTGAACAATGATTCAAAGCAGTTTTGATTCTGTTGTCTGGCCAGTTCATGTTCCTGTACTCTTTTCTTACCCAGTGATAGAGACTCCCTAATAACTCCAGAGTGGTTAGTATAAAAACACCATTGTTCCCCCAGGGCTGTACAGAGTCCCCCTTATTGGAGAAACAATAAATCTAAGCCATGGTGATTCTGTAAAGTAACTTCAACTAGGGAAGAGAGGGAAGCTTTTAAATGAGCAATGGATTTTCCTAGCTCTAAAAAGGTCATTATCAATGGCTTTCTTAGGGCATTATAGTTTTTAATCCTGCATTATAAGGACTGAAGCTCCAAGACCTGTTGATCCTGTTACCCCTAGACTGAGTAAAGTTGAGAGCAGAGAAATGGCTACTCCTATGACCAGTTTATGTCTGATCTGAGGGGTGGGAAGGAGCTATCTCTTTTTTTCTTCATTAGTGTAGTAGAGAATGTGAGGTGTGAGCTGAACCAGGGCACATAATTCCCCTGTTTGATGCAATATCTAGGAGTGATCATTATGTGGGCCTTTCCAGTGTCTTGTGTCTTGTGGTTATGTCTCTTAACTCTGACTTCGTCACCTGGTTCAAGGCTGTGGGGGTTAGTAGGAAAAGCTGACTCTTAGATCTGGCATGTATCAGGTCAGAAGTGTTTCTGGACCCTATGTAGGGCCTGCAAGGATTTAAGGAACCTTTGTTTGATGAAACTTTATTCATCAAATTCTGTAAGAATCTCAGATTGGAGGCTAGGCAGAAGGGGAGTATCTTAAATGGGGTCAGGTCCTGGGTATAGGGGGTATTTCTTGTCTTATATAAGGCATAGGGAAGGAAGGCTACCCAATCACCACCAATTTCTAGGGATAATTTAGTTAAAGTCTCCTTGAAAGTCTGATTCATTCTTTCTACTTGCCCAGAATTGTGGGGATGGTATGCACAAGAAGTTTCCAATCTGTCCCCATAGACTTAACAAGTGGCTGTGTTACCCGAGAGATGAAGGCAGGTCCACTGTTGGATCCTCATAGTGTGGCAGTCCATCCCTGGGAATGAGCTCCTCTAACAACTTTTTGGCCACCATGTTGGGCAGATTAATAAGTAGTCTTCTATGATAGTCAAACTTATAGTCATGTTAAGTTTTCTAGGTATACATAGATATAATTCAGTTAGGTAGGTAATCTTCAAACACTTCAAAGACCTACAGAATATGGCATTTAAAATGTTTCAAAAATTTAGACTTTCTGGACAGTGAGACATGTCTGCTACTGGCAGCACCGATTTACTTCAGAGAGGAGGATGGGCATCCAAGACACCCCATATGGAGTTTGTCTTCTTCTTGGCAAAAATAGCCATTTGGGCAAGAAACTGTTCTTGCCAGGACTGCTTGATCGACTGGACATGCAGGACCCATAGAATGGTGACCACTGAACTTTACCTGACAAAATGGTCCTTCAGGTTCCTGCTTCACATAAGAAACTGCCAGACATCCTATAGGACACAGAGAAAGTGACTAAGAGACTCTAGGCCTGTGGGCTGAAGACAGATGCCCTAACTTTACAAAGGAAAGCTGTCTCTGTCTACTCTCACAAGACTCCCAAAAGTTGCTTGCATCCTTTTCCCGTTTCTTAGGTAATTTTATATCCTTCTGAGGTCTTTGATGTGCTTGAAGACGAGATAGTTATAATTTCCTTAGTTATGATAAAACATAAGTTAAATATGAAACCTTAGACTCACAAATATAGGATAGATAGGATATCTTCTTTAATTTTGCCAAATACAAATAGACTAGATATTATAAATAGACTAGATATTGTAACTGTAATTCTTGCTTGATAATTGTTTTGTTATATGTAATTTTACTATGTTAAAGTTAAAACCTTCCTTTCCAAAAAAAAAAAGAAAAAGGGAAGTGCTGTGGATATGGTTCTGTATGCTGTGAAAAACCTTCCTTTAAAAAAAAAAAAAAGAAAAGGGGAAGTGCTGGGGATGTCGTTCTGTATGCTGTGAATGTGTTGCTCTGATTGATTGATAAATAAAATACTGATTGGCCAGTAGCCAGGCAGGAAGTATAGTGTAGGCAGGACAAGAAGAGAAGAGAATTCTGGGAAGAAGAAGGCTGAGTCAAGAGACGCCAGCCCACCGTCCAGGGAGCAGCATGTAACAGGCACACAGATAAAGCCACGGAACACGTGGCAACATATAGATTAACAGAAATGGGCTGAGTTTAAGTGTAAGAGCTAGTCAGTGGTAGGCCTGAGCTAATGGCCAAGCAGTTTTAAATAATATTAGCCTGTGTGTGTTTGTTTGTGTCTGAGCGGCTGCAGGACCAGCAGGTGAGAGAGATTTGTTTTAACCATGGGCCAGGCAGGACTGGAGAAAAGTGCAACTACATGGGGCCTATCTCCAGTCCCTCTTCTCTTATGCTATGTTTTGAAGCTCCTTTGCATTTGGTCTTTATTTCCCTGTGGCTGCCAGCAATACTTTGTCAAGCCCCTTAGCTGTTTCTCTTCAGGAGTTTATTGTTATATTCACATATCTCAAATCATCTTCTGAGACCCTCAAAATTCATAAGCTTTCATATCCTCAGACTTTCATATATCCCAAAACATTCTTAGATCCTCAAAACTTACATAGGCTTTAACCCCTTTTTCTTTTCATCTAATCATTTATCAGAGACACAAGCAGTTATTACTGAGAACAGTCATTTCAAATCGTGTTCCTTTAGTGGAAAGTTACGTCTGAAACCTGTTTATCTTTTAATATGAAGCATATTAGCAAGGCAAACCTGTCTACCTGTACTACTTTGGCTAAATCTGTGGACATTTTCATAGCCTCATTTAGATCCCCCGTTAAAATCTTGTGGTAGACTTTCAGCCACACCCTACCTTCAGGGTCATTGTGTTCCTGAAATGCCTCATCAGTATCAGTTTGAATAGCTGTGGGCTAACCATTCAGTCCTGGAACCAATTTCTAAGTGGTAGCTGGGATCCATTTTTGCTCCTCAGTTGTGAACAGCACCTGTAAGAGCTGCTGACAATTATCCTAAGTGGGCTGGTGAGTGATAATAGAGTCTAATAAGTATAGCAGAGCAGAAGGTTTCTCTGAAAACTTGGGGGTTTTGCATTTTCCAGTTGTACAAGTCACTAGTGTCAAAAGGGATATTAGTCATATATTGCCTGCCATCCTGGCTGGGGGCTAGCAGGTTTTCACCTCAGCATCTGACTCCTGAGTATTTATCGGCAAAATCATAAGATTGAGATTTAGTTTAAAAACAAAATACAACTTGCTGTAGGATGGTCTGTATGTCAAATTACTCTGATTGGTCAATAAATAAAACACTGATTGGCCAGTGGCTAGGCAGGAAGTATAGGCGGGACTAACAGAGAGGAGAAAAGAGCAGGAAGGTGGAAGGAGACACAGCCAGCCGCTGCCAGGACAAGCAGCATGTAAAGATGCCGGTAAGCCACGAGCCGTGTGGCAAGGCATAGATTTATAGAAATAGATTAATTTAAGCTATAAGAACAGCTAGTAAGAAGCCTGCCACGGCCATACAGTTTGTAAGCAATATAAGTCTCTGTGTGTTTACTTGGTTGGGTCTGAGCGGCTGTGGGACTGGCAGGTGAGAGAGATTTGTCCTGATTGTGGACCAGGCAGGAAAACTCTAGCTACAACAACTCACTGTATATCAACATTCTTTCTAGTGCCTGTATATATTTGTCCAGCTGACACTGTCTGCTTGAGGTATCTCTCTTTCTGTCTCTAACCCCTGAGACCTGTCTACCCCTGTCCTGGGAGGACCTTTTCTCTTGTTCTAGCTGGGCTTGTTCAATAGATCTGAAGGTTTGAAAACCCTCCCTCCTTTTACAGAAAACCAAAACACAGGTTTTCCTACTTCATTTTTTTCTGTTTGAGGATAGTACCCCTACCTGACAGTGACTGTAGGAGACATTGCCCCTGCTGGATAAGGCATCAGAGCATAAAACACAGTCACATATGGGCAAAAACATATTTCCCAACTTAAAAATGACCTATATAGCTTGTGGATATACAAAGGACAGATGAGGCAATGGATATTTTTAACTCAATATTTTACTTATAAGATAATTTACCATAGCATATTCCTCATTTATTTTGTGTTGTCATCTACATCTTCCCTTTGCAGGTTGATAATGTTCAAGAACCTTAGTGGATGTCTGAAAACTTCAGTAGTACCAAGGCCTATATATACTGTGCTTTTTCCTATATATAAATATCTATGATAGAGTTTAACTTATAAATTAGGCACAGAAAGAAGTCGACAACACTTGCTCATCATGATTAATAACCTCATGTATGACTCCACTCTTTCTTAAGTTGAGAAAGACTATCTTTTTACTTAAATGAAACACTTTATGGATTTTTTAATTACCAGCATCCTTATTCTGTACCTTGGTGCCATGAGTCAGTAAAATGAATGTCGCTTGAACACAAGCATGTGGTAGATGGAATATCTCAGCTGGATCCTAAACAACTGATGAGTTGGTGGTCAATGCAGTATGGATACACTGGACAAAGGGGAGAGTCTATCCTGGGCTGGATGAAGGAGGGCAGCATGAGATTTCCTCATGCTACTCAGATTATCAGTTCATAATTTGATAATTATTTATTTTTCACACTATAGCATTTTCAAGTCTGAGTAATATGGGGTAGCACAGGGTAGTATGCAAAGTAAAACTGTGGATAATAGGAGATTTCTAACTTGATTAACCAGAATTTAACATGTAAAACTTTTCAGGAATTCATTGTGTAAAGAAGCATATTTCTCCCTCTCTCTCTCATCCCCCCTTTTTTTCCAGGTAGGGTTTCTTTGTGTAACCCTGGGTGTCCTGGAACTCCCTCTATAGACCAGGCTGACCTCAAACTCACAGAGATCCACCTGTCTCTGCCTACTAAGTGCTGGGATTAAAGGCATGTGCCACCACTGGCTGGCCAGTGTAATTCTGTTAGCCTGTCTTCAAAGATTATTATGGAAGCTGTGTGGTGAATGATCTACACTGGCGTACAATACAGTAGCCTTAAGTTTATGTTTTCTAAACAGATTGATTGGATATTTTTAAAAATCATTGAGTAGATAATTTTTTTATCTAATCTAATTCTGAGAGATGAAATAGTTTAAAGAGTTTAGGGACAATCACTAGAAAAGGCTTGTGTGTGTGTGTGTGTGTGTGTGTGTGTGTGTGTGTGTGAGAGAGAGAGAGAGAGAGAGAGAGAGAAGAAATTGTCCCACAGTCAAAGTGATATTCAGAATTTTAGCTTGCAAGCTGTATCCATCCATCCATCCATCCATCCATCCATCCATCCATCCATCCATCCACCTCTTTGTCTAGCACAGTCTCTTTGGTATAGTCTTGTGCATGATGGAAGGCTGAATATGGTTTGGTGGTACGAGGGCTATTACTTCCTGTAGCCTTGTTAACTAAAATGTGACATTATAGTAAAGTGCTTATGAAGAAATATTTAGAATTTGCCTCACTGTTTTTCTATTACCTCACTGTTTTCAGGATTACTGATGCTCTTGTCTCCTTGGGAGATGAATTAGCAGTGGCTTGCTATTGCTTTCACCAATCACATTCTGATATAATCAGAAGCAAATAAAATTGTTTAAAGGGATCATGTAAATTAACATAAAGTGTGTGGTTTATTGGCAACCCATCTGAGCTGGTGACAAGTCCAGGACCGAAGCATAGAAGGCACTTGCCTCTTGTCTCAGCATGTCTATTCTTTAAGGTAAATTTCTAGTGCCTTTCCTGTCAGCTCATAGTCTTTCCCATCAGCCTTAGATTAGAGCTCCCTTGTGCCATTTTCAAGGGTCTAAAGGGCTGGCCACCTTGGTGTGAGTCATTGCCCACACAGGGCACTGCAGCATTTACAGCCCTGTCAGTGGATTTATGAAAGCTGAACTTAGCATCTGGGTGCCTGGGTTGCTCAGCTCTGCCTTCCTAGGTTCCTAATCTCTCCTGCAGTGCTGAACATCCTTGCCTGCTTCCTGTGGCAGGAACTAAGCACCAGCTCTCACAGGCCTTCACAGCCTTATTAGTATCGCCTTCTGCCAGCTCCCAGCTGACGAATGCCTTGCAGAACACCCCTGGCATTTATTTGCTTCATCAGGGAAGCACATGTGGAGAACCTGCCACAAGCCCACTCGTTTCTCAATCATAGTCACAGTATACGTCTGCTTCCCAGCACTCAGCTGTTGCCCTTGCTCCCTGACTTCTCCATCCTTTAATTTGTGGCCTTGAAACCCACTAGTGCAGAAACCAAGTTTTGTTTGTTTGTGAAAAAGTGAAGCAGGGCATGGTGACGTATGCTTGTAATCATAGCACTTGGGAGGCTGAAGCAGGAGCATAATATAGAGGAGGGTAGCCTGGGTTTCATAGCAAGACCTAAAATAAAATAAAATTATAAAATAAAAAACAACATAGGAATGTAAACTGTCCTTGTTTACATTTACATTACATTTACACAAATGTAAAATGTGAAAGCAGGCACATTTAAAAGAATACATGTGACACTAACTCTGTGGCAGTATTATGAAGATCCCCTCATGTCCTTCAAAATATGGCCCTCTGCCATAGACATTTGAAAGATGCCATTTATTAAGTGTGAACCTTCTCTGTTCCTGTAGTTTAAAATATTTCCACACATCCCTTTTGTTTTCTCCCGGTGTGACCACCAGTCTTCTCCCTAGGGTCAGGCCCTCCACTTGTCAGTTGGTCCCACTGATGCAGGAACTTCTCATAAGGAGCTCACATTCCTCCAGGAGTGTGCAAGATGGAACAAGTGGGAAACCCCAGTCTGCTTCTGCCCTGATGGAGCAGTTTGCACCAGGAGAGACCGGGCCTGGCAAGTTCGTCTCCAGTCACCAACCCTCCTGCCGTCATTCACGTGGAGTTTTACTTTCTACCCTCTTTGACTCGGTCTTCACTCCTTAAATATCTCTCTATTCCAAAATGAGAGCTCTTTTGCTTATTTCTAATGCTTCAGTTGGTGACTCCCTATTCTTTCCTTTCCTATCTAGTCACCCTTTTCCTTCTGAGATTGTTATAGATTACCTGATTAAGCATAAGGTATTTTCTGAGGAAGCTTGTCTGATGACAAGAATCAAAAGAGAAACTCATTCCTAGCAAGATGGCTCAGCAGGTAAAGCACTTGTTTGCAAATCCAGCAGAATTTGATCCATGGATGTCCTGGTTTGGTTTTTTGTAAACTTGACACATGCTAGAATTTTACAGCAAGAGGGAACATCAGTTAGGAAAATGCCTCCACTGGATTGCTTGTAGGTGATTGTGGGGTATTTTCTTGATTGATAATTATTGGGGGAGGGGGCCCAACTTGTTCTGGGTGGTGCCACCTCTGGGCAGGTGGTCCTGGGTTGTTTAAGAAAGCAGACTGAGCTGAAGAGCAAGGTAGTAAGCAGCACTCCTCCAAGGTCTCTGTTTTAGTCTGTCTTGGCTTTCCTTCATGATGAAGTACAACTGAAATCCAAAATAAACCCATTCCTCCCCAAATGGTGTTTGGTCATGGTCTTTATCACAGCAATGGAAACAAAACCAGGACACTGAATCTCACTATGGAAGGAGAAATAGACTCCTGAACATTGTTCTGACTTCTGCATGCACACCTGGCATGTGTGTATACACACAAGCGCGCGCACGCGCATGTGCACACACACACACACACACACACTCACACTCACATTCATACACTTACACATTATGCACACACACGATAATAACAATAAATAAAATAAAAATAAAATAAAACATTTAAGCAGGCCATGCTTAAATCTGCTTGCCATGCTGGCATTCCTTAGATATTTGTAGAAAACCCAGACCTTGTTTCCAAAAACAAACCAAGCACACCCAAACCAAAAGCAAAACCAGGGGCTAGTGAAGTAACTTAGAAGGTGAAGGCATTTGCTGCCCAAATTGAGGACCTAAGTTCAATCTCCAGGATCCACGTGGTGGAAGGAGAGAACAGATTCCCCAAAGCTGTTCTCCAATCTTTAAACTTGAGCCCACCCACATCTGAAATAAATACATGTAAATTTAAAAAAGAGGAACTTACTGTAATATTAATTCCTGAGCCTATCCTTGGAAACTTTTGATAATACATATCTGGGTTGGAGTCAGGTCACCTGCAATTTTAGGAAGCCACATAGAAGACTCCAAATGTGCTTGTGTCTAGGAAAGTGAGGCTCCATGACATCTACTCCATCTGTCTCACTTCTCAGATGTGGGCACTCCTAGACTACACTTTTGCAGCCCTGTCCTTCTTTCTGCCAGAGAGACAACCCAGGGACCAAGGTCCCTACTCTACTGCTGGTCCATTTCCAAGACTGAAATCTTTAGCCATCTTACTTTCTGAGAATTGACTTTCACCTCTTCATTGGCTCTGGATATTCCTAACGTGTTTTACCTTCACTCAAACCCAGCTTGTCTGAATGAACTTACCAGTTATGTCATTCCCCAGCTGGAGAATCCTTCTCTATTTTTCTTCCTTTTATTTATGACTATCATCTCCTCATACACCTGGCATAAAACTCTAGCATCATCCCTGATTCCCAGCCCTCCTCCATCTCGTGTCTGTTACATCATCCTGCCACTTCTCTCCATGTAATGACTCCTTAATTAAAAAGAAAACTATCATCTATCTATCTATCTATCTATCTATCTATCTATGGAGAGTAAATGCATGATTGAATGTGCAGAGGTCAGAAGACAACCTACAGGAGTCAGTTCGCTCTTTCCACCACGTAGGTTCTGGGGATTGAACTCAGGTCCTCAGGCTTGGTAACCAGTGTCCTTTCCCCTGAACCATCTTGCTGGCCTCCATGTAGTGGTTCTTCTCTTTCTGTTTCACTGCTATTTCAATCACTGAGGTCCTTTGTCAGTTATTGACTGCTGGTACAGCTGTCTGCCTGGTCTTCCTGAATTCAGAACTTCTCCAAAGAGTCCCATTTTTTCCCTTTTGTCCTTATGCTGGATTTCACCAAGACACAGATGGACTAATGGTTTTCTGTGGTCAGCTATTTGGTCCTCAAAGCAAGCTCCATGGAAGTCAAACTGTAATCAGGATGTTGAGTGTGCTAGGTCTTAGAGAAGAGCTGATTGTAACACTGGGCTCTGAAAACCAGGCAGCAGGATACAGCTAACCTTACAAGGAAGGGTCAAACATATCTTAACCTGGAGAGTGACAGCCTCTTCACAGGCTGTGCTTCATGGATTCTGTTATCACTGTCTGTGACTCTCATTTTTCTGTGCCTGCCTGATTGGCATCTCATGGGCTTATCATTAGTGATATCAACACATGTATTGAGTTACAATTGAACTAGCTGACTTGTGAGCCATTTTCTTCTGCATGCTCCCTCTACATATTTTTGCTCTGACCAACTACACAATTATACATTTACTTTCTGGCTTAGCATCTCATTCTCCTTATCTTTAGGTTCTTGGTGAAAGAAGCCCTATACCCATAATTTATCAAAAATGATCATATAACTACAGTGCACAAAATTGCAAAGAAGTCACCCTCAGTCACACGCAGCAGGATCTCCATTAATGTGTCCACATTCTCTGTCTTCAGATGCTTTTCATGCCATTGTAATTATAGTATTCCATCCTTCTATAACACTGTTTTCTTCATTTCAACATTTCCAGAGAAATGCAATGAAAGCTGATAATAACAACTGAAGACAGGAGACATTAAAAAGGTAAAACTGGAAAAACAGGAGGGTCAATAGAACAGGCACAATGAAGAGGTAATAGAGAATTACAAATGGATTGTACACAAAAGGCCCAACTGAAATTGGCACATTTTTTTCTCAAAAATTTGGGAAATTAAATGAAATTTCCAAAACTCTTTCAGAGCTCTTGATATTGGCACAAAAGAAGAGATAACTGAGAAGCACTCATTGCTAAATGAATGAATAGCAAGGATGCAACATTCCCATTTGGGGTGTCTTCTGACTTCTTTGCAACCAGCTAGGTTAATATGACAGCTCTCCCATGATGAGCTGACCATGAAAGTCAGCAGCTTCTCCACTGGGGGTGGAGGGATTTTATATAAAGTGGAGAGGAGAAAACTTGCACTCAGGTACTCAGTGGATAAAATGGTAAATTTGGTAGGAAAGGAACAGGGTGCAGTTAGGGGTCATAGGACTGGTGAAAGAAGTACAGCCTGACAGATGGTGTAGTGGTGATACATGGCAGGCTGCAGTCCATGACTTGGAGAGCCAGCTAGCCACACTTATCTAGCTGAGTTCCATGCATGCTGGGGATGATAAATCTTGAGTTAAATTGATTGAGTAAAAAGGAGAAAGCAAGAATTATTAGAGTAAGAACAGCACAGAAGATGTTACTGGAGATGTCAGAAAACAAAATAATTGCAAAGAAGATGTCCCCATTAGGTTTTTGTTAAATTGACACAAGTTAGAGTCATCTGGGAACAGGTACTTGGACTGAGAAAACACCTCCATCAGATTGTCATCAAGTCTGTAGGGTCTTTTCTGGTTTAATTATTGAGGCTGGAGGACCTAGTCTATCAGATGCAGTGCCATCTGGACAGATAGTGTGGGGTGTATCAGAAGGCAGCCTGAGCAAGCCATGGAGAATAAGCTTGTGAGCAGCACTCTCCCACAGCCTCTGCTTCAGTGCTTTCATCCAAATTTATTCCTTGGGTTTCTGTGTCATCTTCCCTTCATGATGGACTGTAAACTGTAATCTGTAAGCGGAAACAACTCTTTTCCTCCACAAATTGATTTTGGTCATTATGTTTATTGCAGCAATAGAAAGGCAAACCAGTGTGGAAGGGAAAGGGGGAAAGGAGGGAGAAGTGAGGGTAAGATTCATAGAAGAAGTATGTCTGCTTTATTTACCTTCCCTTTCTTCCTTCCTTCCTTATAGTGGGAATTCACCCTGCCCATGACCTTGGGCTATCTGGCCTGATGAGGTAGTGCTTCTTATCTGCCTGTGTGACTGATTAAAAGGGAGGAGGAAGGGGGTCATGCACTCTTGGGTGGTGAAGACCGAATCAGACAGTGTGAAGCAGCATATGATCAGTTTCCAGCTTTCCAAGGACTCTGCAACTGAATTACCTTATCCTGTATCAGTGAGTCTGTTTTTCCCATAGAACCCCTTAATAAATTGAGACATATATAGACCATTGAGGTTCTCGTTACAAGTGCCACCTAACATGGGGCATTGAACCACATAGACTTGAGAAAGTTTAAAAAATGGTTCTAGAACACATAATCAGAGTCAAAAACAGTTTCCTAGTTGTGTCTCTCATGCAAGCTGTGATACAGAGATGTCACGGCATGTGGGGTTGAGCTACAGCATGGTGGATTCTCATCATGATACACAGAGGTGTCTGAAAGCTGAGCAGCATGCTGTGTGGCAGATTTAGCTTTTGCTATAAGGTTTCTGGACTACATGCTGCTTGGTGGAGGCATAGACCTACTGTTTCCCAGAGTTTGTAGTAAGCATATGTCTGAGAGCTGGCAGTAAACATACCTCCACCATATTGAAAAACTGAGCGGGGTGGAGCCATCAGTCAAAACTGCAGCTTCAGTACTAGCCCTGCAGCTTAACAATTTAAAAACTCTCCTGGTCAGAAAATGATTACAGATACACAAGAGGACAGATTCAGGTAGAAAAAACCTCTAAATGGTGTACAGTGTGGAAAAATGTGTGTAGGCTTGGAAGGGAGATGATAAGGAGTATAGGTAGTTATATAAAGAAATAAATTGTTAGAGACTGACCCAGGATGGTCTGACTCAAGATTGTTATGTTATGAGTCTGGCAAAACCAGACACCCTTGGCCAAACTACACGTCATGCACAATCAGGACGACCTTGGCTCAACTAAGAAGTATACTTTTTAGATATAGCCTTGAACAGTAATCAGCCAGCTGCAGAGCCTGGGAACCAAAGAGACTTCACCTCCCCCCGGCCACTCTGACTTCTCCTGAAAATTTTCCACCCTCCTCTCTCAGTTACCCCTCCCTGCTTAAAGCTTTCTATAAAAGCATGTACAGTTCACTTAATAAACGAAGCCTTGACACTATCCAGAGTGACTCAGTTTCTTATTTGTGCCTGGCTTCCTTTCGCTCTCTTCCCATTTGGCTTTCAGGTGTTTCAAGGCTCAAGACCCATGAATAACTTGACCTGCAGGCCGGGTCAATAAATAGTTTTAAAAAATAAAATCTTTAAAGAGACAGTAAAAGTAATATAAAAAGAAATAAGCCATATAAAGATGGAAAATACACAGAGAGTCTGGATTATGTATATTATTGTGTTTTCTTTGAATTTTTTGACTGTTAATGAGCTAACAGCACAAAGACATTTGATTGTAAAAGCTACTAAGTCAAACTAATATATATATTTTAAAGGTATTTTGACTTCAAAATTTGGGTCTAAGGATATGTTGCTTTGGAAAAGAGGTTCTACTTTTGTTTCCACAGAAGATGAGAACTTATGAATGGCTTCCAGGTTAATATGGTTTGATCAAACAAGATCCCCTGAAAATTTTCCAATGGGACCAGATGGCCCAGATGATCCAACATTTCAGAGCAGTTTCCTCTGGGTTCTACCTCTGTCAAGGAGAATATAGCTATCAGTTTGGGTCCCGCAAAATCTGACAAGGTGAACATAATTGTTAGTATGGGTCTCTTGAAATCTGTTGGAGAATGTGGCTGTCAGTCTGGGCCCCATAAAATCTATCAAGGAAATTGTAGCTGTCAGTTTGAATCCCACCAAATCTGTCAAAGAGAAGGTAGCTGTCATTAAGTCATGTGCTGCTATCCCCTCTGCTCCACCACCACTGCTGGCAGCTACCCCTCCGCTGCAGTATTCTTGGGGCAATCTACCCCAATACCAGCCTGCCTCAGGAGGTGGCTACTCTTCCACGGTGCCAGATGTCTTACAACCCTCACAGCCTGCACCACTGTCCATCCGTAGGCCCATAGAAGCCTTCCCAGTCAATATGAGCCCTAATGCCAATGACCAGCCCTGGATTCTCACCCCCGTAGCTGATCTCCCCATCATCTGGAAGGCAGCCAATGAGTCAGGCTCAGATTCCCCCTACTTTCAGCAGGTCCTTGCTCAGTGATCAATGTAGTTACAAACATATTTTCATTGGTACCATTTGCTTAAAGCTGTCTTGGAGCCTGCAGTTTTTCTCAAATGGAGATCAGCCTATGATGATCAGGCAGAATCCCAGGCCTGGACAAACATCTTACTTAGCATCCCAGTGACCTATGATATGCTCACAGGGCATGGGGAATATGTCCATCCTGTGTACCAGGCACAGATTGGCTTGAATGCCTATTTTCAACAGGTCTCAGACCTGACCCTCAAGGCCCTAGAAGGGGCTCAGGCTGGCCTACAAGCACTGGGCATCTCTGCCAAGGAACACACCTCTGCCCCTGGTTAGATGGAGAGATCCTATCTCCCTCCAATAGCAGCCGCCAGCCCCCCTGCTACTCCGTGGAAGAGGGTATGCTTGTATTTTTCATCAGAATGCCACTATGCCAAAATGGGTCCCAGCAAGGAATGTGCACTTGCCCATAGATCAGCCTGCTTCCAGCAAGGAGAAAATCACCCAAGATAGGTAATGCATATACTCCCCTTTCTTGCTCTCATTGTCTCTTTAAAGGCTGAAGACTTGTGGAGCCTTGCTTTTCCTCATTTTGTATGATGCCTTTTGAGATGAGGAACATTAGTTTAGCAGGTCAGGAGCTAGCTAAATATATTAAGGGCCCACGGTTAGCTAAGTTTCTATATTATCCACTACAGCTAATACATGAAATTTTCCAATTAAATCAGATAAGAGCACAGATAAGAGACTCTTTATTTTTTGAAAAGGTTTGGCATGATATAAAGAGACTATTTGATCCCTCCTGGATTTCACTTATGTTTTGATTGGTGGGGTGGTACTTTTGTTCTTTCTCTTTTTTAAGTGTCTCCTACAGCACATCCAACAACAATAGGCATCCACTAAGGTGACTTTATAGGTGTTAATGGCTCTTAGACATCCAATTCATAACCCTCCACAGGAGGTTATGCATGCCTGGATTTCTGAAATTCAAAAGGCTACTGCCTAACATTCTCCACCTGGGGTGACTCACCAAGGATTGATGCTCTTCGAGGGCTGGTAGTCAAAGATGGGTAAGAGCTTGTTTGGCAATCAACCTAATACAGGCACAGTCCAGTTGCTGACCTCCGCTGAGGTGGGGTCAACAAGGCCAGAGCAAAGGACTCTGACTCCGACTGTGTGCCCACGTAATAAAATAAAAGGGTGGATATGAAATAGGAAAGGCCCATAGGGTCAAGAAAGTTGGCTCAGACCAGTTGCCAAGGCATGCATATAACATACTTCTTAAGAGCCAACCTGAAGTCTGCCTGAGGGCCTAGCAACAAGAGCTGTCAGAGTTCCTGGTCACTGTCAGAGTTCCTAGTTGCTGTCAGAGTTCCTGATCATGCTAGGTCTGCCTGAGGACCTAGCAATAGTCATTGTCAGAGTTCCTGATTGATGTCAGAGTTTCTGATCATGCTCAGCCAATGAGGGATGACCACACAGACTGGGTGCTAGGAAGAGGGTATATAAGTTCTACCCTGTTATTGAATAAAGAATTTCATTATTTGCCTTCAATGGACACCTAGTGTCATTGACGCTGCAGCTTCTCAACCCCTCCCTTGAGGGAACCATTAGGATCCAAGCTACAGTGGACATCAAAGATACTCCATATGGAGTTTATATTCTTCTGGGCATAACTGGCTATTTGGGCAAGAAACTATTCTTTTCTGGACTGCTTGACAGTATGTTGTATAAACTGGACATTCAGGACCCATAGGAATTTTGTCAAATCCAGGTGAGATGATCCTTCAGGTTCCTGCTTCACAGAGAAAACTGCCAGATATTCTGCAGGACACAGAGGAAATTGACTAATGAACTTTGCCAAAATAGGTGAACAGTTCTTCAAATTTCCTGCTTCACTGAAAAAATCTGCCAGGTACTCTAGGCCTATAGGCTGAAGATGGATGCCCCAATGTTACAAAAAAACCTTTGGGTTACTGTCCAGGCAGTCAGATGTCTCTGTCATTTCTAGAATTATGGAAGTTGCTTGAAATGCACTTTCTATTTACTCAGGTAATATTATATCCTTCTGGGGTCTTTGATTGAGTTGAAGACTAGATAATTATAATTATATTTTTCCTTAATCATGATAAAAGGTAAATTAGATATGAAACTTTAGACTTACAAAAATAGGATAGATGATAGATTGTTTTCTTTAATTTTGCTAAATACAAATAGACTAGATACTGTAATTATAATTCTTGCTTAATAACTGTTTTGTTACACGTAATTTTACTATGTTAAAATGAAAACCTTCCTTTTGATTAGAAGGAAAAGGGAAAGTGCTGTGGGATGATCTTTCTGTATGCTGTGAATATGTGTTGCTACCATTGGTTAATAAAGAAGCTACTGGAGCCAGGTGGGAAATCTAAGGAGAGACAAGGAGAAGAAGCCAGAGTCAGAAGAGACACTGAGTGCTGTTGTGGGAACAAGATGTAATGGAACACAGGTAATGCCACAAAGCCACATGGCAAAACATAGATTAATAGAAATGGGTTGAATTAAGTTGTAAGAAGCCTGCATCATAGACCAAACAGTTCATAATTAATATAATCCTCTGAGTAATTATTTTATAAGCAGTCATGGGATTGGGAACTGTTGGGCAGGACACAGAAAAGATTCTGGCTATACTTCCTTACTTCCAGTGTGTGTGTGTGTGTGTGTGTGTGTGTGTGTGTGTGTGTGTGTGTG
>CABHPQ010146933.1:0-22294 GCA_902168405.1 Peromyscus aztecus
GTCTCAGAAGAGACCCAGAACTTTCCATTATCCTAAGCTTCCTGGGTAATACAATCCAAAATCAATTCTCATTAAGTATAAGTGATAGGAATACCTCTGACAGGTTACATCTTAAGTGATAATTAAAAGCATATTTCCTGGGGCTTAGCTGCTGTGAAATGCATCCCTGTTTATACCGCAGAGGAGGTCACATGCTGAGTCCCAGAGGGCTGCCTTTAGCGCCCCCAGGAGGACTCCTACTTCCTGGATTGTCATTCATTATTTCACTATGGTGTGCTTCACTCTAGTGAAATAGAACTTGGCATTGGCACTTTCTTCTCCACCTTCACCGACACTCCTTATAGAGCGCTTTGTCCCACGCCAAGGAACTGAGACTGCATTGTCCACCAACACAGCCTGTCTGTGGTTTGAGTCTGTAAACTATTGCCTGCATCTTAGCAGTTTTTACAAGCTTCCACCAACTGGAGAAAGACATGACTTCTAGGGGTGCCAGATTCTTCTTGGCTTATGGCAGAATCACTCCAGTGCCTGCTTCTGTCTCTACCATAACTGTCTTCTCTATATGTCTCTGTCTTTTCCTTTCTTATAAAGAGACCAGTATAATTAATATTGGATGGGGGGGTACAATTCTATCCCTGTACGGCCTCATCTTAGTGAATCACATCTTTAACAACCCAATTTATAAACAAGGTCATAATCCACAATACTGGAGTTTAGGATATTGTGATGGTTCATTTTAACATGTCAATTTGACACAGTCTAGAATCACCTGAGAATAGATTCCCAATAAGGAGTGCCTAGATGAGGTTGGCCTATGAGTATGTCTATTGGGGATTGTCTTGATTACATGAATCGATGTGGGAAGGCCTAGCCCACTGTGAGAGGCACCATTCCCTGAGTTTGGTCCCGAACTGTGTAAGAGTATAGACAGTGAGCTGAGAACCAGCATGCACATATTCATTCTCTGCTCTTGACTGTAGATGTCATGTGACCAGCTGCTTCAAGGGCTTGCTGCCTTGACTTTCTGCAATGATAAACTGTAACATGGAATTGTGATCCAAAAACATACTCTTCCTTTTTGTCAAGATACTTTTTCATAGCAACAGAAATCTCCAGGACAGGAATCAGCATATTTTGGGTGATGACATAATTCAATCCATAAGACACGTGGAAAGATTAGCCAATAAATGATGCTGGTAGAGCTGGCTAATCATTGAACTAGAGGATGAATGAATTCTTAACCTCTTACTGCCATTCTTACTTTGAAATGCCACACGGATCAAAGATTTCAATGTGAAAATTATTCAATAACTAGAATAACAGTCAACCCATGACCAGAATTTGAAAAAAACTTTACACATTTCAAGTTGAATCATCCCAACACCCCAGCTGTTAACTCTCTTTCACAGCTTAGGGAACTGAGGCACAGTGGAATTAGATAATCTTCTTGAAGTCCCATAGCTGGTGGGTGCTCGCTTCCATGGTTCACTTTGGTTCCAGGGTGTAGCCTGAACTGCTTTTGTGTGATTAGTTCATTCTTGGAGGAAGTAATTATTCTGCCCAAGCTTCATACTACATATTTGCTTAGAGTTTGGAAAATGTACAATGCATATGAATTGCTTTTGAGCTAATAAGAAAATAATCACATTCTCCCCCTTTTCTCTTCTTCAGCTGCCCTTCCACATGTTGCCTCAATTTGGCAGGGCCTAATTGGATTGTTGGCTTGCCCAGGATTCACAATTATCATAGTGACAGGGAACATGGTGGCGCATAGGCAGACATGGTACTGGAAAAGTAACTGAGAGTTCTACATCCAGATCCATAGGCAACAGGAAGAGAACGTGATACTGGGCCTGGTTTAGACTTTTGAAACCTCAAAGCCTACACCTCAATAATATACTTCCTCCAACAAGGCTACACTTCCTCCAACAAGGCCACATCTCCTAATCCTTCTCAATAGTGCCATTCCCTGATGATTAAGTCTTCAAATATATGAGCCTATGGGGGTCATTCTTATTCAAACCACCAGAGAAAGATAGATAATTTTGAGATCTCCCAAATCCAAGAAATTGTCAACTCTGCTCCATGCTAATATCTTTGAACCACACTTTGAATAATAATGTCTAAACCTCTTCCTCTTTATCAGCTTCACCTCACATTTTTCTAATCCCCTGAAAATCAAGACTGTAGAACTCTAAAATCAACAAAAAGGACCAAGGTTGAATCTTTTCCATCTTTCTAGGGCTAGGGAGAAGTCTCAGTTAGTAAAGTGCTTGCCACATAAGCAGAAGATCCTTACTTTGATCCCTACACCTACAAACAAATTTAGGTAGGGTGATACATGCTTGCAGTTTCAGGACTTGCAATTCAGAGACAGGAGGATTCCTAGAGCTTGCTGGACAATTTAGACAAACCCATGTGCCCCAGTTTCAAATGAGAAGCTCTAACTTAAAAAAACAGCGTAGGTGGTTCCCAAGGAGCTAACAACACCTGAGGTAGATCTTTGACCTCTATAAACATGAGCACACATGTATAAATGCACTTGTACACTCACACCACATCCATGTTCACACTCTCAGTTAGGATTCCTTCTTTCCTAAGAGGATTCCTGAGGAGCATTCCCAGGGATACAGATGACTGAGGGAGAGAGCACAGAACTTTCAGACTCAACTCTCTGAAACTTGAATCTAAGAAGTAAACTCCTCCAACACTTCCACATGAGAGGCAGGTCTTCCAAAGTGGGGAAGCTTCCCAAAGTTGGGCATGTGCAGAAGGACCAGATGGCCAAAAATAAGGACACCCCACTCATGCTGCTAGTTTGGGGTTTGATTTGTTCAATCTCTCAGGCTCACTGCTGGCCATCTATCAAGCCTAAGAACTTGAGCCAGACACAACTGACATTTAATATGTTGTTAGTAGAGAAGTAGCATTCCATAGCTCTTTTCTTCTGGATTCCCAAAGTCCTCACTGTCTTCTAACTAATGAATCTAGCAATTGTTCTCCTAATGACCATATAAGCAAGATGGCAGTGTTAATGTCAATAACCAAGTATCCAGGCTCAAATCTCCACTAGTGCTTACTGCTAAGTACTTTTATGGCTATGACACTTTCCCAGGCCTACCTATAGGAACTGCATCAGAGTAACTAAATAGTAAGACTTGAAGTATCAACACGATCTATGGTCAAAGTAAATTCAAAGATTATGAAATTATTTTTCCCATATATATGAAAACAAATGTCTTGAGGGAAAATACCATCCACACACTCATTGAGATAGTCCTAGTAGGTGGATTAAGACACCCCTTGTGGCACTGTTGCCTAATAGGTGATGCCACTCTACATGTGTATTTTTCAAACACTGGCTTATGCTACTGAAATAGATGTTCACCATATGCTTATTATTTAAATGCAAAATCTATTTAGGGTATCCAAACATAGGGAAGAATGGTTTCTGTGTTCAAGAAACTTAGTGCTCAATATAGGAGACAGGAAAGACTAATAAACAGTTATGTGATACTCTATTAACTGGGAGAGTTTGAAAAATCAGGGTCAAACATGATGGCGCATGTCCATAATCCCAGAACTCAGGAAGCAGAGGTAGAAGGGTTGAGAGCTCAAGATCAGCACACCTGTCATCCCAACACTCAAGAGGAGGATGCTTGGGGACCAGCAGTTCAAACCCAGTCTTATTATATAGCAAGGTAGAGATTATCCTAGGCTATATGAGACCCTGCCTCAAAACAACAACAATGAAAAAAGGGATCTGGAGATATAGCTCAGTTAGTAGAATGCTTACATCGAATGAATGGATGAAGTCCTGAGTTCAGTACCCAGTACCACAGAGGCCAGTATTAGTGGCTCCTTCCTAATCCCAGCACTTAGGAGGTAGAGGCAGGTGGATAGGAAGCCCAAAGTCATTCTTGGCTATGCAATGAGTTTTAGTCCAGCATGGCATACATAAGACTTTGTCTCACCAGAGAGGGGCAGAATGTGGTGGTGGGAAAGGGAGATAGAGAAAGAGAGGAGGAGGAGAAGGAGGAGGAGAAGCAGGAGGAAGAGGAGGAGGAGGAGGAGGAGGAGGAGGAGGAGGAGGGGAGAGAGAGAGATCCATCTGGGCTACATATTGTTTTTCTGAGCCAGCCTGGGCTAAACACCGAAACAAAACAAATCATATACAAAACACCTACCTCCAAAAAATTAGATGTCTGCCTCATGTTAGTAACTAGGACAGACTATAGAGACAATCAAGACTAAAGAAGCTCATGGTGGAAAAGAGGTCATCCTCTCACCTTGAGAAGGGATGGCATGACCAAGACAATAATGGCATGAGCAGCCACAGGGACCTCACAGCACCCTGGCCCAGTTCTAGGAATGCTTCATCTAGACTGCAAGTGACTCTTGGTTGCTGTGGAATAATCCTTATGTATATAGTGAAGATGTATTACTCTCATTGGTTTAATATAGAGCTAACTTACCAATAGTTAGGCATGAAGAGATTAGGCAGGAGAGCCAGACTGAGAGAACTCAGGAAGAAGAAAGGTGGAGTTGACAGTCAGATGCAGAGGAAGCAAGACATGTAGAAAATGAGGTAACAAGCCATGAACCATGTAACAACATGGAAAATTAATAGAAATGGATGAATTTAAATTGTAAGAGCTAATTGGTAACAAGCCTAAGCTATTGGCCAAGCATTCGTAATTAATAATTAGTCTCTGTGTGGTTATTTGGGAGCTGACTGGCAGGATAGAAACTTCCACCAACACTTGGTTGGCAAAATATTCTTCCTGCTCTGGCCCAGGCTTTTCTCTGGCTCTGAGGGAAAGACAACAGTATTCTCTGTTCTCCGGGTCTTGTTCTCCAATGAGCTATTGATCAGCATGAGCCCCACGAGGATGCTAAGCATAGCTGAGCACTCTGAAAAGGGTGGACTCTCTTTTCAATAACACAAGGAAACCAGATGGTGGGTGGCTGGCTCAGGCCAAGACATAAAAGATCTCCTTCAACTCAAGTTCACACTGAGTTACTAAATTCCTTTGTGACAAGAAAGTTAGGAAAACTTACAAATAATTTTCTAAAATCTTGGACCATGAAAGTTAGCACTTGCCTGCCCATCAGTCATGAGTTTACTGCCCTGTGTCTTCCAACCCTCCCCCACACTACTCTGCTTTCACAGACACATCCTGCACCCAGTGTGCTTGAGACATTCAACAAGCTCAGAAAAGCCTCTAAGAGAGGAGGAGGAACATGCACAGTTCTTTCCTTTTTAGATATGAGCCTGTGCTATGTGTATAGCAGGTTTTAACCAGAGTTCAACTTTTACACACCCACAAACCAGAGTATCATTCCCAAAGGCCCCTGCTCACTTCCCAGCCTCACTAACATCAGTCAGTGCAAAACATCCAAGCTGGCTTGTGAGCGTGTGGGAAGGCCGTGTTATGGAAACATAGCTTGGTGCTATGGCAACGCATGGACAGATCCTCTGTCTCTGCAGCTGGCAGAACACCGCCTCACAGGACTTGATTGTGAACACAGAGCAAGCTTTATGCATGCTGGGGTTCCCCCATGTTCTCCAGACCTTGACTGACTCTCAGATCCCAAGTGTCACACCTAGAGATATAGCTGGGGGAGACAAAAATAGGCAAGAGCCAGGAACAGCTTTGGCTCTGTTTTTATCTATACAAATATAGTTTGGTTTCTTGGAGACAGAATGAAATCTATGCTAAACTTTCTTCTTACTCTTGAACATGGTGTGAGTGAGTTTTTGCTGCCTGTGTGCCCGTCATGCTGGTGTTTTGTGAACGCCATATGGTTTCCTTCTAGAGACCAACTGCTTCTGCCTTTAAATAACCTGTCTTTGAAAGTAACATACTGGGCTGGTGAGATGTCTAGGCCTGATGACTTGAGCTCCATCCCCAGGACCCAAATGATGGAGGAGAGAACCAACTCCCTTGTCCTCGCTCTACAAAAAGACAGCCCCAGTAAGTCCATGACGAGTGCCTGTGACAAACTGTTCCATTAAACATAGCTGGGGTGTTTGTTGGAAATTCTTAAACTTCTCCTGAAGAAATGACTGCCAAGGTTCACCTTCATTAATGTCCGTAACCATAATCAGCAGTAACTTGACCAGCTAGTGCCTTTATTCCCACACACTCCCTGATGGTGGAGCAACCTGAAATAGCCATTCCCCCCACCCACCCCCCCACCATCTGTATGTCTCCCACACAAAGGAAAAAGTGAAGATCACCCAACCAGAGTCCACTCATCATGACCCTTTCCAGATACTTTCCTTCTCACCCACAGTGTTTTAAGCTTAACTCCCAATGGTTATGAAACGATCCAGTTCTTCTGTCCCCAGAGGTATGAAACCACAGTTGCATGAAGATCAGACAAACAAGCCAAATCTGACATTTCTTTTCCTGTCTGAAGGGCAACTGAGTGCTCGAATGAGATGCACCAGGCTTAGAGTGGGTCATAGGGCTGCAGTTTCCCTCCGTGTTGGTATGTGACCCGGGGGAACAAACTCTACAGTGATGTCATGAATACATAATCTAATCAAGAACCGTGCATTGAATGGCCACTCTGTGCAAGGCACTGGGAGAGATGCCTGGGGCTTATTATCTACTTGAAAGGAGAACATGCACACAGGAAAATTAACGTGTAGTAGAAGGAATCTTCTACAGGGCTCAGTCAGTGATCTAGAGAGCAAAAGTTCAGAGAAGGGAATATTGTCAAGTAATAGAATACTGTCAAGTCGTGTGGCCAGCAAAGGCATGGAGAGGTGGAGTGAGCCTTGAAAGATTACAACGGAAGTGGGCAGGAGAGACTGAACAGCTTAACACCCACTGAGAGAAGGCAGTTCTTTATGGGAAATAACGAAAGAAGGTTGCCACTGGGCGGGGGAAGAGGGATGGTTCAGCTCTCTAGAGTACTTACTGCCTTTGCAGAGGACCCCAGTTCATTTTGCAGCACCCATGTTTCACAGATCACAACTGCCTGTAACTCCAGCTCTATGGGGATCAGGGACCAGGGCTTCTAACCTCCAAAGGTACCTGTTCTTGTGTGCACATACTCACACATAGACACACATACATACCTGTAATTAGAAATAATAAAAACCAATGTTATTTTTAAAAGAAGGTTGGCCCTGAAGAATGATGAGACACTGTTTTATGATGCAAAGGTTATCTAGTCCTAGGGTGCCCACTTCACATTTAAGAATACTGTTGCTTCCAGAGGGTAGGTTTCTATGCAGTGGATTCTGAAGAAAGTTTTGCCTTTCAAAAAATGGATAAAATAATACTTCTACCGCCCAACCCCAGTCCCTTCCTAGTCTCACTACTACCCCATAAAGATGGAGAATCTATTTCCCCTTCCCTGGACCCTGGGTGGACCTTTGTGACTACCCACGTCCCTTTATCTAAGCTTCCTTTCCTTTTCCTGTGGCTCTGAGATAAGGTGAGATTCCAACTTAGTCCATGTTGCTGCTGTGGCCAGGCTCCAGGTCTTGGACACACCTGGAGTCAGGGGCAGGACACACCTGTCATCTTTTAGATCCAGAAGGTCCTTCCCCTTGCCAGTCCTTGTGGGGTCCTCACTGCTCTGCTATGCTGATGTCATCAATTACAAACATGAAAACTCTGCAAGGTCAAAACAGGTGCTTTTGATGTGGTAGCACACTCCCTTAATCCTAGCACTCAGGAGGCAGAAGCAGACAGATCTCCATGAGTTCAGGGCCAGCCTGGTCTACATGACAAGTTCCAGGCCAGCCATGGCTACATGGTAAGATCCTGTCTTAAAATAAAAACAACAAACAAACAATACTAGGGCCTTTAACAAATGTCAGAGAGCTATTCCTGCTAGTTGAGTTCTCCATGGGAAACTGGAAATTAATCCATTATTTATCACCCACCTAGGTTAATGGTCAGAATCCTAGCATGCAATTCACTGCAAGGCAGGCTGTTTTCAGTCTTTCCTCAGAACACCATAATGCTATTGTTTTGTTTTGTTTTGTTTTGTTTTTTTTTGACTCAGGAGTTTCTGGATAGTCTTGCTCTTAGCCTTCCAAGTTCTGGATGCCTACCAAACCTAGCTTAAATCTACCTGGATTTAATGACAACAGCTACGTTTCAGAAAACTCCAAAACTAAATTCACTGCTTGAAGAAATCCTTTCCAAATAGAGTTTTAAATAGGAAGCAGGATTCCATTGTGGTTAAAATGCTCTGGAGTTGGCACCACAGGGCCAAGGTCCTGGTGCCAGAGCTCCAGCCTTAGTGCTGAGCCTGGAGGATCTGCCTTCCTTCATGTTTTGAGATTCTCTGATGGATGCTAGGGTGCTTAGAGGAGAAAATGTTACATGGCAAAGGGATTGCATAGCATACAGAAGGTGCTCAGTAAATGTTAGCAGGTGCTGCATAGCTCTGGAGAGGAGCCAAGGGGGCTTCTTTAAGTCTTTTGTAATTTTTAGGTGACTTTAATATCCAGTAAAACCACTGTGACAGAGGGTCTGTGAGTATCTGTGTATTTTAGGGACTCATTCACAATTCAGCAAATCCCAGTCCATGACAGAGTCAAAAAGACTCTCAGAGAGTCCTTGTTAAAGGTAAGTCTGTGGGAAGACTCTCTTGGTAGGGACTAAAACAAACAGACAGACAAACAAACAAACAAACAAAAAACCCACAACAAAAATAGTCCTGTTTTTATTGGGGCAAAGAAAATTGGCATTGTTTTCAAGCCATATAAAATTGTAATCCTGTGGACCTCTTGACTTTCATCTTTTAGACATAGCTCTGGGCCTGGTTTCCAGGAAACGGGCACTGGACTCAGAAGTCTGCCCTTTTCCTACTCTGTCTTGCCTGTAGAGCTATGGTTGACTCATTCACTCATTCTTTAAGGCATTCATTGTTCTTCATGCTGCAAACACTTGAGAGATTACTTGAGGGCAACTTCTTTATAACCTAGACACTAAGATGATTCCATGCTACAGTGGTCTTTCCCTTAAAGGAGGGAGCTCCCGACACTAAATTAACATGATTGTGATCTTAGCTGTCAGGCTATTTTTTTTTCCCCCAAGACACATTGAGCCCTCCATGTGGGTCATCGTGCTGAAATGTGGCAAAGAGTTCATCAGTGTCAGAGGGACACGATTGCAAGAAAATATCAGAATGCCAGCAAAAGCTAAAATGGAAGAAACAAAGAACAGTAAAGGTGTAAACCTTAGTATTTAGTATACACTTCTAATAAGAAAACAGTAAAATTAGTGGGTTAAAAATAGAACTTTTGTGGAGTTACCTGTTGCTAGAGTTTTCCTGTCTGGCCCACGGTCAGGATAAATCTCTTTCACCTGCCAGTCCCACAGCCACTCAGACCCAACCAAGTAAACACAGAGACTTATATTGCTTACAAACTGTATGGCCGTGGCAGGCTTCTTGCTAACTGTTCTTATATTAATCCATTTCTATAAATCTATACCTTGCCATATGGCTCGTGGCTTACCGGCATCTTTACATGCTGCTTGTCCTGGCGGCTGGGAGTGACTCCCTCCGCCTTCCTGTTCTTTTAATTCTCTCTGTTAGTCCCGCCTATACTTCCTGCCTAGCCACTGGCCAATCAGTGTTTTATTAGCAACACATTTGCCATACAGAACATCCCACAGCAGTTACCTGTAGTGAATATACTTGGATTTTTATGGTAAAACAATTTTCTGGTTTGGTTAGAAATAAAGACCGTCTGACCATCCAACAGACTGCTGCATTGTTCAGCCTTTCTGAGAACTCCTGTTGCCCCCTTGTGGGATTCCTTGAGAAATGCTAAAACAGAGAAAGGTCTGTCTTGAGCATAAACCTCAAATATATTTTCATGAAAGTGAATTTAAATGAACTTCTGATAAATTGTACCACCTATTGGAGCTACCTCGTAGGTGGTGATGCACGTGAAAGGTGAGAATTACCCGAGAGTTGCTGTCTTGAGAGTCTTGTAACCTAGAGTTGATGAGTTGTGTTGGGAGACAATCTAGAGAGTTTGAGCTAAGGAAAGAAGGGAACCAAACTTGAGATGAACGAGGAAAGTGTCGCCTTCAGTACCGAACATCATACTACAGAAAACATCGCTTAATGTACCAGAGCTTCCATTTTCCTCATCTGTGGAGAAAACAGAAAGAAAAGATCAATGCAGGGACTGCCTTGCCTGAAAACCAAAGAAAACAACAGACATGAACTGTTCCCAAACACAAAGCACCACCCAGGTGGGAGTAAGTCCTACTGAGTGTATTTAGTGCCTACGGAGCCTCGAGCTACGCAATAATTAAGACAGCTGTTTTGAGGGCTGGGCTGGTCAACTCTTGGGGGAATTCCAAGATCTTGTTTAAGGAGAAATTCGGTTGAGATTTTGGGAGACAATAATAGTCTTGGAAATGGGTCACAGATTCAGCTAGAATGGCTGTCCAGTGAGACTAGGGATCCTCCCATCTGTCTTCCCAGTGCCAGGATTACCACACCTGACTTTTTCACATGGGTGATGGAGCGCAAACTCCGGTCCTCGTGTTTGCAAGGCAAGCACTTCATCAATGGAACCATCTCCCCAGCCTCAAAAAGTACAAGTGATGCTTTGTCATTAATCTACAAGGTTCCATCCATTAACTTTTCCAGAATAGTCATTCCAGTTTCCTCAGGACTTCTCCATAGACGTCTGCAGAGTCTACAGACAACCTAGCAAAGTATCTATTGAAGACTCTCTGGGGTTACTTCCTGTACTGTATGTTTGAGGAGGATGGAGACGACATATCCCAGTTCCCATTGCAACCCAGGTTGAACAAAAGACAGATTCCTCCAAATAAGAAAGGATTCTATGAGCAGATAGTCTTTGGCCACGAACTATACCATCAACAGTCTGTGTATCAACCCTGCTAAGAAACTCTAGAGACTCTGGACATGGAAAACTTTCATTAGTGTGTGAGCCAGTAACACCTCTATTGGTTCTGCTTATCTGAAGGACCTTGACTACTATCAAATCCTTAACGTGACTTAAGTTCCACTGCCAGAAGCAACGTCTGGATTGACCTAAAGAGGGAGCCAGGGTATGTTGTGTTGGCATAGACACTACAAAAACAGAGGACCTCTGGAGGGCATCTGCAATGACAAGCCATTTTCTGATGATGATGACACTCTTTTCTTGGTGGCCCTTTTTGGCAATGCAGCTTTAGGTACAGTTAGGTTCTTTAGCTTCCTCAACCCACTAGGAATTCTGGGAGTCATTTAATGCCCTGTAATGAATCGTTCTCTGCCCAATGAGCTGAGCGCACTCCACTCTGCAAGTGAACCCTGACCACACAGCCGAGTGCTCACTAAAGTCCCTGAAACTTCTATTGTTAGCCGAGCACAGGAACAGCAGTGATTCAACAAAGAATCTATGATAGTGGTCCATGCTGTGTGACATTCAGCCGAAGCCCTGGGCAAACAGAAACGCCACACCCCTTTCTCCTTCTGTGACACGGTCTAAATGTACGCAACTGCATTTCCATGGTATTTACCATCTTTTCCATGTTAATAAGGACTAACGCCTGCGTTCTGTAACCCTGTAACTTCACTCCAGACAAGAGGACGAGCATTCTCACCATGGCATCCAAGGAAAAAATGAATCCAGTAACTAAAGAGCAGAGGGAACAAGAGTCACTACTCAGATGCTCACAGGCCTTGCCTCAAAAAGACACCTGCAAATTTATTTTCCAAGTGGGATAAATGTATTTTCCATAAGGCCTTTTCGAACATTCAAAGCTCAATATGTGAAGGCTAACAGCAACTTCATGTCACTTAAATGAGCTAATCTTTCTCCCTTTGTCTTTGGATAAAGAAGAGAGGTACCCTCGCCTGGGCAGCACAGTGGAGCTGACCCTGTTGGTTGGCAGGGGTGCAGGTAAGGCCGCCCTGGAGGCATGGGAGTGCGAGAGCTGGACCCACTATCTGTCTGCATGCAGTGGTGTGGGTAAGGGAACGATGCCCCCCCACTGCCCCTCAACACCTACTGCAGACGGGAAAGCTGGTTCCAGAGTCATGAGAGTGGAAAAGCTGATCCTGCCTCTCAACAGCTGCAGCACTCAGGAGAGCAGCCCTGCACCTCACCTGGGCAGCACAATAGAGCTGACTCTGTCACCAGGGACACAGGTGATCTGGCTCCACCTCTCATCTACCATATGGTGGAGTGGGTAAGGGAGAGATGCCCTCCCTCATCCCCTGCCCCTCACCATCTGTGGCAGGTGGGAGAGCTGGTCCTGCCCTCACCACTTGCGTCACTCAGGAGCCCTGCACCTCACCTGGGCAACACACCAGAGCTGACCCTGTTGGCAAAGTGCAGGTGAGCCGGCCCTGAGGGCATGAGAGCAGGAGAGCTGACCATGCCCTTCATTGTCTGCCTCTCCATGGCATGGGTGAGGGAAAGATGTCTACCCCACCCCTTGCCACCAGCAGGAAGCTGGCCTGGGGAGCATGAGAGTGGGAGAGCTGGCCCTGTATGTCACCAAGTGCAGCACTTGGGAGGGCAGGCCGTGCACCTCATCTGGACAAAACAGCAGAGCTGGCCCTGGTGGTGTGGGTGCAGGTGAGCTGGCCAGGAGGGCTTGGGAGCAGGAGACCTGGCCCTGCTCCTTGCTGCCTACTGCCGTGGATGAGCTAGCCAGGGCAATGCTGGAGCTCACCCTGGTGGTATCAATTAATCAGCCCAACCATATCTATGACCCGCTAGAGCATGTGAAGGGGCCAGATCTGCAGATCCAACACTGCAGGATCTCCACAACACAAGGCAACAACAGGATATCCAAGAGAAGTCCCAGTGGGGGCCCAGTATCAAGGATGTAGCAGAAGCCAGAGGACTCAAACCAGACCAATGACTCATTGCAATGAACACTACAAGTAAAGATGTATGGACTGTGTACTCACTGGGACACAATACAGCTTCCACAAAGAGACTTTGTGTGTGTGTGTGTGTGTGTGTGTGTGTGTGTGTGTGTGTGTGTGTTAGTTTGGTTGTTTTTGTTTTTTGTTTTTCTTTTGAATTTTGTTTTGTCTTGAGGCAGGGAGGTTACAAGGGCAGAGGGTAGATATGAAGGGATAGGGAGATGGATAGGATCGGATACAAGATGTGAAACCCACAAAGAAAGAATCAATTAAAAATTTTTATTTAAAAAATAATAAAGAAAATATTCAGATGCAGTGAAGAAGGGGGAGGAGGAGGAAGAGGAGGAGAGGGAGGGGAAGGGAGATGGAGAGGGAGAAGGAGAAGAAGAAGAAAAAGAAGAAGAAGAAGAAGAAGAAGAAGAAGAAGAAGAAGAAGAAGAAGAAGAAGAAGAGAGGCCAACATTTCCAGACCTGGAGAAGACTTGGGGGTGAGAATAGTCTGCAAAAGAAAAAGAATTCTAGGAGTCCATAATATTAATTTCTCCCACCATTTCACCTACTGTGCCATGTTTTCATAGCTTATTGCAGAAAGAAAATTCACAAAATCCGCATTATCTTTTTATTGCCATCAGGGGTTACGTTCCTTCCTGAGCTTTGGCCTACTCCGCACAAAGTGTTAAAAGAACAGCCCAGCAATGTCTAAGGGATAGGACTGTTGCTGTCTGCTCAAAAAGGAGGACGTGTCTGTAAGATGCAAAGGGGCAGGACATATGAAATCCCTGGAGTAACAGATTCGAGTGAGGTTTTCTGTGCTCCCAGAAAACCCTTCTGTGCTCCCTCACCCTAAGGAGGCTTTTCTGTAGATTCCCTGCTGAAAGGCTCTCTGTTTGTCTGTCTATCTGTCTGTCTGTCTGTCTCTGTCTCTCTGTCTCTCTGTCTCTGTCTCTCTCTCTGTCTCTCTGTCTCTGTGTGTGTGTGTGTGTGTGTGTGTGTTTGTGTGTGTGTGTGTGAATACCTGGGGGCACTCTTCCTTTTGCAGCCAGGAGGCTCTTCCCTGAACTGTGGGAGAAGCACGTCCCGGTGTTCCCAGAGAGTTCCTGGTGCGTTCCTGAGAGGCTCGTCTTCCCAGGCAGGTTCAACGGTGTGTCCCCAGAAAAGTCTTCAGGGTGTTAGCTGAGTCTGAATATGTTGCCACTTCAGTGCAGTTCCAGGCCTGCCTGGATTATACTTCTTTTCCTCTTTCTTCTCTCATGTTGTCTTAAAGGATGTGCAGCTTGGTGGTCATCTTTCTGCAGGCACCTCAATTTCTGCATCTCAGCTGGTGGGGAAGGGACCCCTCTCCTTCCCTCTTTGCTGACATAGTTTCTCCATCTTTGGATCTCAAGTCCTGTTAGTATTGCCCTCCCTGGTCCTGTGATCACATGGCACACCGTGTCCTTCCCAGCACGTGTGTGTGTGTGTGTGTGTGTGCCCATTTTGTACTTGTTCTTGATGACTCATTGATTAGGGTCTTTTCTCCCCTCAGATGCATAAGTACAGGAACCCGAACAAGCAATGTGTTTAATCTTTGGTTTACCACTGACACCCAGAACAGGCGCCCAACAAAAGATAAGCGATAAATAAATAATTCTTGAAGAAATGACTTGATGAATGGATTTATTTTTAAGAGAGGAGTACTAAGGGATTGATTATCCTTAGGAACAAACAGGAAAGGGCTACTGTGTAGATCCGATAAGACAGGAGGGGTTTGTGCAAAGCTACAAGCAGAAGGCACCGACTAATTTCTGTGCTTCAAACCTAGTATAGACTCTGGAATGAAATGGTAGGAATTGACCCAGGTTTTCACAGTTGAATGCTATTGTGAAATCCTATCTTGCTTCTAATAACTACCCTACTCCCAAAAGCTTAGAAACACACAAACCCTCACAAGAGCAATCTTCTTCCCAGAGCAAAGGTAAAACACAGCATTTCCAGTCAGTACTGAGTTGCTTTCTTGAAGACTATTCACCCAGTAATGGTGACTAAGAAAGAGAGAAGTGTATCATGATGGTGTGGGATCAGTCTGTTTAAGAAGCACAATTGCATCAAAGGACGTGTGTCAGTCACAGAAACTTTAAGACTCCCGATGGCTCCTTTAGCCAATTTCCTACTGTAGTAATGAAGGAAAATTAAGTATGCATATTTATGTAAACAGATTATTCAACCAAATTTGGTTATGTATTACAGTTCTCTGTGGAAAGCTTTTTGTCTGTCACAGTTATTCCACTGTAGAAACCAAATGGAAAGATTTGTATTTTATTTATTTTCACAGCAACCTTGGTCATATATAATGATGCCATTTTCTTCCCACAAAAATAAGGAGACTGAGGTGGAGAAGCATCTTCACAAATCAGAACACTGGATAACATTCATCTATGCAAACCAATGTTATTTCAAAATAAGCAGACAGTTCGGGTGTCGTGGAACACGGCTGTAATCCCAATCCTGAGGAGCTAAGGTAGGAGGATTTGAGTTCAAAGCCCACCTGAGTTACACAGTGAAACTCTGTCAAAAAAAAAAAAAAGGAAATAAGGAGAATAAAACTAATGATAGCAGAAGTTAAAGAAAATCAGCAGTAGTTCTGTGCTTCTGTAGACACTGGCTTCATCTCATTTGCCTTTCGTGTTTGGCATGTAACAATAATCAGAATGATTTATTTTGTGTAAAAGGCTATTTTATAATCTAAGAAGAATGAATACCTCCTCCCCCACCAAACTTGTCACTCAGACTAACAAGCAACTAAACAAAAATGTCACTGAGGAAGAAACTCCGCAAGCTTCCAGTCTTTGGCTATCCATCAGTCCTGTGTATTGAAAGTGATCAATCTCACTCTCCAAGGACATCTTTTGTCCTTTGGTGCCTTCATACGTTTTACTTGAAGAGAAAGTTTTAAAAAAATCAGAGCCCAGCAATTTTGTTCTCAGACTTATTGACAGGGGAAAGTCAGACCAGAATGTAAAATAAAGATCAGAACCTCTATCCTGTTCATTTGTAAAGGTTTTTTCCTTCCTCCCGCTTCTTAATCATAACCTTGGGTGAGGGGTGAGGGTGAGGGGTGGGGATGGGATTGGGGGTAGGGGGGGAGCCTTTGAAGCAATCTCCTTTTTCCCCTCAGGGGCTTTCCCTCAGCTTCCCTTGTTACTAAGACTCACTCTCCCTGTGGCCCGATCGATTTCAGTAAAAATATTTAAAGCATGTGGCATTGTAATTAAGTGAGTCCATTGTAGCCACACCAGTGCACAAGACAACAAAACTGTTGTCTGGGTCCTTTCCAAGAAGCACAGCGACTGGGTGAAGTCAGTCTTAATTAATCACAAATATTTTTAGAATGGCTTATTTGTGGTAAATATAGCTACCGTGGGGCTACATAAATTATCGGAGTCACTAAGACCTCCAGGAAAAGATGCCAAAGCATTTTCTACTATGACCTCCTGTTGAATATTTCAGTTTCTGAACAAAGGGGCCCAAAATCTATCAGTCAAACTCTTAATCAAAGTAGCTTGTCTTTCCCCAATGGTCAGTTGCCCAACACAGCACTCACCTACCTACCTACCTACCTACCTGTCTGTCTGTCTGTCTGTCTGTCTATCTATCTATCTATCCACCTACCTACCTACCTACCTATTGTCTACCTCCTATCAATATCTATCTATCTATTATCTATCTATCTATCTATCTATCTATCTATCTATCTATCTATCATCTATCTATATATCCATCCAACCATCTGTAATATATCAGTCCATTATCTCTCTGCATATGTATCTACTATCATCTATCATTTACCAATCTGTTCTCTACTATCTATGCACCTATCTCTATCTCTCTGTCATCTCTCTATCAATCAATCAATCTATCTATCCATCTATCTTCTATCATCTATCGATCTATCTATCATCATCTACTTACCTACTCTTCCACCTGTCATCCATCTTTCTTGATAAAATGGCAATCTCAATTGTGTCGCTGGTGATTTTACTCATGCTGGGAAGCTGCATCTAGTATTTCAGAGTATTACACACTCTCTTTCCTATGTCTCTACACCCTTCCCTCTTCTTTATCTTTAAACAATGCTTTGGTCTGAAGAGATGGCTCAGCAGTTCAGAGCACTTGATGCTCTTGTAAAAGACCAGAGTTTGGTTCCCAGCACCCACATCAGCAGTTTACAACTGCCTATACTTTCCATCTCCAGTGTATCCAATGCATATGTGTTCATTTCCAAGTTTACACACACACACACACACACACACACACACACACACACTAACTATTACTACTACTACTAGATCTTTTAAAAGTCAGTAAAATGTAAGGAAACGATTGAAAGAGTTTGAGAAAGTAATTTAAACATTGCTCTTAGAGAACCTGGGCAGAGTAGCCTGGTGAAAACAGCACCCATATGAATAGATGGTAGTGGGGCATCCGAGGAGAATCTGGAGCAAGGGATGATTTTCCCTTGTGTGGAGCTACACAGAGGTGGGAAGGGTGGTGTGTTTGTTTGAATTCTTCTCTTCGGTGCCTCTGAGTTCCCTTCCTGAGGACCCGAGAGGCAGCGTCATCATAGCACTGATGTTAATTGGAGCAGACTAGCATCGGGGTGGTCTGGGTAGAGCTGTCACCTGCATCTCATCACCCTGGTGACGGAGCATGAGGAACTCCTTTCTTTGCCTCATTGGCCTTCCCCACCCCCACTTCCAGGTTAAAAGCTGGTCATGGGCCATAAAGGCCGTGGTATGCTTTGGTTCACCAGGAAATGGGCTTAAGCTCTCCATGAATCAAAAAAAACTACCTCCTACATATCTCCCTGTATACTACATTTGTATTAATAATGTGTTTAAATCTTAGCAGCAACTTTGAAAGTTACAAAATCAAGAGCATAAAGAGATGAAGCAAAGGCTGTTCTGGTCAGAGGTCACAAAATGGAGGAAAGCTAAGCCTTGACATGCAGGAAGAGAAGGACAATGACTCCAAGCAGCACAGGAGGGTGAAATGAATGTCTAAACCTTTCCTTTCTGACCAAAGCTGCTGGGACACCAACCTATGCAACATGATTCCTGTAAGAGTAGGAATCCTGGGAGCTAAAACCCAAAGGGGGCCATGAAACATTGCAACTGGTCACAAAAGGGGCAGCAAACATTTCTGAGAGTGGCCTTTATGACTTCTGGAAGACAGTCTTCTAGATGGAAGTAATACCTATTCTTGCCCTCACCCAGGCGGGAAGGGAAGAGATGCCCAGAAAACAGTCCAGTCTTCATTTCATGCTAGCTGATGGATGGGAGAGAGAGCAGATTGTCAAGGCAGCACTGATGCTATGATAATTATGGGGAGGGGTGTCCCCTGGAAAGACAAATGACATCTATCACTCAAAAAATCATTACCCAGGTTAAGTCACAAAAATCACACATTCATTTCTTCCTCCATGAAAGCTGACTGTAGCGTGAATCTTAAAAGTTCTTATTAATAAAATCAAACCTCAGCCAGGTATTGGGGTGAACACTGGAAGAGCAGAGAGACAGAACGAGCCACAGCTAACCTCACCTGGCAAACTTCTCAGCTGGTCTTGCTTCCTCAGACTGGAAGCCTCTATGTCCTCATCCAGAATGGGTCTCAGCTGAACTGCTGCTAGAACCTGAAAGCTTAACCAGGCCAAATGCTTCTCCAGGGCAAATGCCTCTCCAGGGCAAATGCCCCTCCAGGGCAAATGCCCCTCCAGGGCAAATGCCTCTAGTTTCTGGTCCTCACGCCTTATATACCTTTCTCCTTTCTACCACCACTCCCTGGGATTAAAGGCGTGTGTCACCACGCCTGGCCATTTCCAATGTGGCCTTGAACTCACAGAGATCCAGAGGGACTTCTGTCTCTGGAATGCTAGTATTAAGGGCGTGTGCTACCACTGCCTATCCTCATGTTTAATATTGTGGCTGTTCCGTCTCTGACCCCAGATAAGTTTATTAAAGTACACAATATTTTGGGGAACACAATACCACCACAGCTGACCTTTCTCCTTGTCTGCTGGGACCTTCAGAAGCCTTCCCTCCTCTGACAGACTTAGAATTATCATTAGTTTTTCAGTTGGTAGCTTATTTGCAAGGAAATCTTGCCCTCTAGCTTTCAAGAATCGAAACAGGATTTAGCCTGGTGGAAGAGGTAGGCAGTGGCAGATAAATGGATGGATCCCGCCATCTAGTGGATGATAGTCATAGGATACCTTTCTGTTCGCCAAGTAGGTTCACTTCCATGTCCTAATACTAGTACTTTGTGCTATTCGTTTTTATTTTTTTATTTCTTTTCCACTGGTTCCTGCATGTTTTTATTTCTTCCCATATGTTGTTTTGGGATTTGACTTGTTTTTGTTCTTCTAAAGCCTTAAGGTGTACCACTAATTTATTTGAGTTCTCTTAAACTTTCTTTTATTTTTCATTTTTTTTTTGTATGTATGGGTCTTTTCCCTGCGTATATGCCTTTGGACCATGTGTGTGCAGTGCCCCTGAATGCCAAACAAGGGTGTTGGATCTCTTGGGGCTGGAGTTACAGAGAGCTGTGAGTCACCAAGTGGGTACTGGGAATTGAACCTGGGTCTTCTGGAAGAGCAGCCAGTGCTCTTAACCCTGAGCCATGTCTTCAGGCCCCATCTCTCCAATGTTTTAATGCAGGCATTTAGAACCATAGGCTTTCCCCTTCAGACCACCTTCATTTTTTCTATAGATGTTGGTGCTTGCGTCTTCACTTTCATTCAGTCCTGGGAGGTTTTTTATTTCCTTGAAGACTTCTTCAATAACCTGTACATCATTCCACAATGCGTTTAATCTCTCTGAGTTTGGGTTCTGTCTGCAGTCTCTATTGTCGTTGATACTACTTTTATTCCATTGTAGATAGACTACACTGTGTTGTTTTGATTTTCCTATATGTGTTGAGTCTTGTTTTGTGTCCTAATAACATGGTCAATTTTGGAGAAAGATGTGCAGG
Organism: Peromyscus aztecus; assembly: GCA_902168405.1. Lineage (NCBI taxonomy): Eukaryota > Metazoa > Chordata > Mammalia > Rodentia > Cricetidae > Peromyscus > Peromyscus aztecus. Next base: position 19,891 of record CABHPQ010146933.1, read on the forward strand.
CTGATGAGAAGAATGTGTATTTTTAGTGTTTTTGTGAATGTTCTGTAGAAGTGTGTTAAGTCCATTGATTATGATGTCTGACGTCTGATATCACTTAACTCCAATGTTTCTCTATAGTTTTTGTCTGAACAGCCTTGTCTATTGGTGAGAATGGGGCATTAAAGTCATCTACTATCACCCTGTTGGGATTCATCTATGGCTTTCCATCTAGCAGTGTCTGTTTTGGGAAGTAGGGTGCACCTGTGTTTGGATTTCTTCTTCTATGTGGATTTGACATTTCATTCATTTGTAGCAAAGCAAGCTTTGTTTGTATCAAAGATATTCCCAGCTTCTCTTCATAAAAGAGGGGGCTCAGTACAGCCCACTGTGACTCACTGAGATTTCATGATCCATCACAAAACAGAGTTTAAAATTTATCTGTTCACTGGAAAAGCTAAAATGCTCTTTTAGTAAATCCCAGTGGAAACATAGGAGGCCAGAGATCACAGGAAGAGCACACACCCCTGACAGTGACCAAAATTAATCAACCCGTGTCAACATCTGCAGGGGCTGCAGGGACCCGGATAGGCAGTTACCACTGGGGACTGTCAGGTTGCGTCAGGTGCGTACAGCTTGCAAAGGCAAGCAGCTCAGCCTTGGAAAGACATTGTCCTGCTTGCTGCTGGTTTGGATTGGCTTAACCATGGAGTGTGTGAATTAGTTATTTTCTTTGCTGAGTTAAGTAACAGATGAAATTTATTCCGGGTCATGAAAGTGCATGGAGTTGAAAAATGATTTATCCTAGATGGGAACTGATATGGGTTGAATGTGTGTGTCCCCTAAACCCATGCTGAGGTTTAATTGTTGTTTAAACAGTGTGAGAAGCTGAAGTCTTTCAGAAACTATTAAAGAGCTAGGCTTGTAATCTTGTAGAACGTTCGCCTAGAATGCAAGTCCTGGCTTCTTCCACCTCTTGTATCATATAAACAAACAACAATAACAACAAAGCTCAAGAGCCGTAAATGGATCAGTGCTTTGTATGAGCTCGCTCAGCCTGTCATCTTTCTGCTGTGGATGCAACAGTCCAAAGGCCCTCGCCAGATAGAGCTCCACAATGTTGGGCTTCCCAGCCTCTAGAACCACGAGCTAACCAATTTCAGTGCATTAAAAATGATCCAGCCTCTGGGATCACTACAGTAACAGAAAGGACTTTCCAAGCTAGGGATGGGCAGTGAGGATGAGCTGCATGCAGCCTCATTCACAATCTAACAGAGGGCCACCACTGTCGGGGAGGACTCTGACAACTGGATCATGGAACTATGGTATGCATTTTTGAAAAAACGCAGAAGAGCACTGGCTAGTGGCAGGTGCTGGTGAGTTTTGTTGGAAGAAAAAACTGATTTGTGACTGAACACAGGGATTTGGTAAGAAGGACTGTCCATTAGATGTGTTGAGGATGCCATGTAAGCCGGTACTGAAAGCCCTCCTCAATGGAAGTGATTTGATTGCCCATTACTCAGATCTCTACAAACTGTTCTGAATGGAGAGGCTACTGGGTTTACAGAAAGGTCAGAGTTCACAGCACGGGGTGGGTGATGACTGAGCTTCCTTTATCCACTCCAGAGACACCATGTGACCCAGTGCACTGAGTGTGGTAGATGTTCGGGAGAGCCGTGCAGAAGCGTCTGCTGCTCTTGAGAGCCCAGAAGTCCACCTGAATCCTTGACATCTCTTCTCAAGGATCTCCTCAACAGAGTTTCCAGCCCAACTCTGCTTGGGTGAATGACCTGGGGCCACGGGTGTAAAAGAATGGACCTGTATACCAAGTTATAGCTCTGTGGTTTCAGGGCGGTGTGTGCACAGATTGGCAAAGCCTTATTTCTCAAGAATAGGGCACACAGCTCACAGGGGCTAGACCTTCTTACCTCTCATTTTCTCCTAGGTCGTAGGGAACGGATGAGAAAGAATCACCTCAGAACAGCATATGGTGCTTTCAGTGGCAGTGCGTATGAAAGATAAGTTTTCCAGGAAGGCCCAGCAGTGTCTGCTGTTGTTTTTGACAGTTTATGAAGGACGTGATTCCACCATGTCCCTCCTGCCGTGTACCTCCCTCAGAGCTAAGGAAGTGAGTCTGACAGTAACTGTCCCAAGATCTTCCTGGCTTGGGAGATCTGGAGATGTCATTTACTGGTGTGTATTGTAAACTGATGGACGGTAACCTGGAAAATATCTGACGAATGACTCAACCCTGTGTTTTGCAAAAAGTAAGAGATCTGCGTGCTCAGATTAAAACTGACCCTTCCGCTGAAGATCTGTGTTGAGATTAAGCCCAACAGGATGGAAGGCTTTCCTTGTGATCTGTCCTCTGACATTCATCTCTAGAGATAGCCTTACCTGGCTGGGAGCTCAGCAGCCAAGCAGGAAT
>CABHPQ010146934.1:0-43997 GCA_902168405.1 Peromyscus aztecus
GGGCATAATTTGGTCCTTAATCTACATTCAAATTTTAGAGATAGTTCATTTTGAAAAGGCTTTAGAGATGAGACAAGCATGAGAATGCTGTAGGGAGCTCCCTTACAGTGTTGACCAGAAGTGTTGCAAGAACTCCTAAGAGCTGTAAGAGAGGCCAGTCTTTGTCATTCATCTGAGACTTTCGGTGATCGATTGAAGACTTAGATTGATGTAAGAATCAGAAAACCTCAGTTGCAGGAAAGTAGCAAAGATCTATTTCCTACTTTGCTATTGATGTCTCGTAAGACATTTCAGATGGGGCTTTTTGCAAATCTAAAATTTTTGTGAATTCATTGCCATATTTTGTGAACTTTTGAATTTTAAAATAATTTCTCCTGAATTAGTTTCTAGTTCAGTTTCTGGGGTGTTTGTTTTTATGTGGACTAAACGGGGGCAGTAATGGGACAACTCTGAACTGGTTTTGAATGTGGCTTGCTCATTCATGTCTGTGTGGGCCATGGCTGCACCTGTGCTCACGCTAGCATTGAGTAAGTGGTGGTGGAAACAGCAGCCCACAAGCTCTAGCTCCGTCCTGGCCAGTTCAAGTCTGCCAACCCTGGGATCCATTCTCAGTACTCTGTCATCATTCCACTTGTTGCTTTAAGTGTTTCCGGTAGAACACTTGATTAGTAAAGTGTTCATTCAGATGACAACTCAGAGGTAATTGAGTGCTCAGGAGTTCTTCACGTCAATACTGGAGAGCTTGTTGCTCTCCCCCTTAGCATTTTCTCCTGAAGAAACAGCACCTTTATCATGCCTGCTAGGGGAAGGTGAACTCATGTGTCCTGCAGGCCTGGGGTGGGCTCCCACATGTTAGCACCGCAGTGTTTCTACAGCTCCCAGGCTTCTCTGAGAAGTTGGAAATCATAATGTATGTGATATGTGAATGTTTGTATAGATATATATATGCTGTTAAATATATACACATAGTATATAATTCATTGTATATTTTATATCTAGTGCATACAATATATCACATTGCATATTATACATATGTAATAGATAATATTTTACACTATATGTGACACACACATACATGTATAATATATATATATGTAATATTTCCCCATAGACCTTTTTTAGAGTATAATATCACTTGATAACTTTTTAATGTCTGGAATATTTTTGTTTTGAATGTTTTGTTTTTAAGTTAGGATATTTATTCTCAAGTGAGTAATTGAATGTATATTAGCAGTGTAATACAAACAGCTCAGAGAACTTCTATACAGTTAGAGTGGCCATTTGGAACAGAAGCTATGGAACTTCACATTGGATTTTATACTTTCACTATCTAATATAGTTTTATGCACTTACCTACCCCCAAATCAGAAAATCCATATCAGTTAGAACTAGAAAAACAATGAGCTTTATATCCTCTTTCATAACTCGTGTTCATTATCTGCATCTTGGAGTTAATTACAGAAATAATGGCATAAATTAGAATTAAGATGTATATTGTAGTAAAAACTACATAAAGGCTTGTGAAGTTCTCGACTGGTGTGGTTTTTTTTCTATACACGCTAGACTTTTATTGATTCATCAGCTAAATGTTTTCAAATTTCATTGACTTTGACGGTTTTCTTAAAAATCAGAGTTAAATATAGTTTTTAGAAAAATCAAGTGGTTTTATGAAATTTTTAAGGGTAGAAGAGGTCTATTTCCTTTTCTCATATTCTACGAGAGGTCAGGCACCCTTCAGTGCTTGGAGTTGGTTCTCCTGCTCTTCACCAGCCCGTCTCCGGGTAATGTTTTCACTGCTGGACTTGAGTTAGGCCTTGCCTCCTGTAATTCAGGGTGCCTTGGTGTTCTTCCCACCCTGCGTGCATTCCTGCTTCCTGTTAGTTCCTTAAGTCAGTTGTCATTTTGATTTGGAACTTTATTTTAGTGTTATGTTTTTAAATTTAAGTGTTATGTACAATTGATCCATTGTAGAAAACAATTTTTCTTTTCTGCAGTATTTTCTTTTCCAACCTTAGTATTTTTCTTAGACATCATCCTTTTTACTTTTTTTCTCCTATCTATTAAAATCTACATCAGCTCTGTGTTTTGGAATGCAGTTGTAAAAGGAAAATGAATTTCTTAAATCTTTGTGTGGGAATGTATATAGTTTTCTTATATATTAGAAATGATTAAGCCTGCTGATGTGTGTCATTGGGTTGGCAGTTGACAGATTAGTTTGGTATTTAGATTACATTTTTGTAAGAGATTGCTAAATGCTTGAATTATGTCATCTCACTTTGTCCAACAATTAGAGGACCCTGGTGGCTCAGAAGAACTGTAGCAATGGTGAAAATTAACGGGCCAGCAAACTTTCCTGCTGGAGAAGTCGCTTCTGTGGTCAGCAGCGTCAGCATCTTTCTGTGTTAGAAAGCATTGCCCTGGGCCCTGTGGCCATTGCCTCACCTCCTGACCGCAGAAGCATCCTTTTGACTGGCAGTTCTTATGAATGGAAAGATGGTGTAACATCAGGGAAGTCTAACAGTGACACCATGGTAAAAAGAAAAACCATGGAGGGAGAGGAAAGATGGCTGCCATGGCAAAACTTGGGTAGTGGCAGTTGTAAGAATGAAGGCGTCTATCTCTTCCTCATGATGAGCATTTTTGTAAGGATCCTGTATGCACATGGAAGGGAGTGAAGCTTCTACTGAAGAGTAACTAAAAATCATACATGTCGGTAGCTTTAAAGGCATTTCAGTAATTAATGACAGAAAGGCATCTCAGCCAGTGAGGTTTTACTCATCTCATTATTCTTTGTATCACAAATAGAAAAGACTAGCAAAAATTATTACCTTTCTACAGTATGCTTCAGTATGTAACAAAGGTCAAAGTGTAGAAATAAAAGTAGTCATACAAATATTTAATGAGAAAGTAAATGTTTGTAAATAAGTGTTCAAAATACAAGAAACATTGGCTTGATGTGTTGTTTATTGGAGTATTAGTTGGGTGTGTTGCTTAATGAGGTACTTTAAATCAAGACCTAGATGTTTATAGTCTAATTTTTAAGTTATAGAGAGGCAAACTGCATTATACTCAAGTTCAGTGGACACATCTGCATTACCATATGAGTGAATCTCAGTGGAAAGATTAAGAGATTGCCTCAACTGTGCTTATTTATTTATTTATTTATTCATTTAGTTATTGAAAGGTTAGCTAGCTGGTCACAGGAGTTTACAAAAATAAACTCTTGTGCTGCAGGAGGATTCTGCTTTCTGCTGAGAACTCATGACTGCAGTACTGTATCCTTAGAATAATTCTGCAGTGGCAGGACGCTGCTGTGTTGGGATGAGGCCTTCCTAGCCCTGCTGAAGCTGAGTGAACCTGATACCCTTGGCTGTGCTAATTGGTCCTGTTTGTGCCCTTGTAATGCTTTGGTGGCATTTGTTAACGCCATTACAGCGGTCTTTTCTCCCTAGTTCTGTACTTTGTATAATTAAGTCAAACAATAGTATCACATCTAGTAATGGTAGTGTCTTACATTGGTATAACTAATTGCTTTCCAGAGCAGTTTTGTTTGTGTTTTGTTAGGTTCCTTATTATATAAGTGCAAATGCTATCTACTTTGTTTTGCTGAGGACAGATACTGGTAGTGCTGGGGTGAATAAAAGAATTTTTTCCGAGTGCTGGTCTGCAGTGCTTTGTACAAGGTGATGCATCTGATGAATACATCAGAAATGAGGATGAACTCCAAGTAATACTACTGTTAATAACTTGCACTTAAGTAACATTTAAATAATACAAGATAGGAAAATAAAAATGTAAGCCTTTTACCACTTAAAAGTGTTGTATTTTTATTTTGTTCTTAATTAACTATAAAACAAGCAGAGATCAGTAACCCCACTTTATAAGACTTAAAAGATGATATTTACCTAAGGACTCATAACTAAATAAGGCAGTCTAATCTTTAACAAATCTTAAAAAATAAAGTATAAATGTGTTGTTATATGTGCATGTACATGCGTATGTGTGCGCACGCATGCGCTTGTGTGTGTAGGCACCTGTGCGTAGTACGTGTGCAGAAGTCACGGGACAGCTTCGCAGAGTTGGCTCTCTCCTCCCATCTTAGTGTGGCTTCTGAGACCCCAGCTGCGGCCATCGCTGCTGCAGAAGCACTTCCTTCTGTCTGTCTGCACTTCCTGCTGTCTTGCAGCTCTGCTAACAGACTTGACACCTTGGCTGATATTTCTTCACACATCAGACTCACTGCCACGTCTCACCTTTTCTGTGGATTTTGCTGTTGATTGACAGAAGGAAACTATCTGTGTTTTCATGAAGAAGTACTGTGATAAAAAAGTCCTTTTTCAAATTTACACACTGTAAATACATTTTTTAAAGGGATTTCACATGTTTACTAAAAGGGTGTCATACTTACATAATCCCAGTTGAGCAGTTCAATGGTTTCTCTCTGAATTTCTACCTCCTTGCCTTTCAAAATAACAGTTGAGAATATCGAAAAGGCTAGCGTAAAGAACTTACAATACTTTTCTGTTTGTATTTATTACATGTGTGTCTGTGAGAGACAACTGAGATGAGGCATCAACTGTATTCTTCAAAAACACACTCCAGGATGTTCTTGTCCCCCTTTTGTCCCTCCTTTTTAATTTTGAAAATGAAAGTTAGATGACATACAGTTTATACCGAGTTGGTTGCCCTCTCTGGAAACCCAGTGTTGGAGATAGATAGGGTTGTTTGTTTTTCACTGGTATTCTTTCCTATGTCAGTCACTTAGTAACTAATTGAATGACTTTGTTTTTTGTTTATGTTGTTTATATTGACTAACTGTTGTTAGGAGACGATTTCATTTCCCTCTAAAGGAGTCTTCATGGTGTAGTAGATGAACCACTTTGCTAGTGTCCCATCAACGTCTGGTTATGGTATGAAATAGGATTCTGTGGTAGAAAGAGCCCTGGCTGTCGAGGCAAGTCAGTGCCCCACAGTCTGGAAGTCTCACCTAACTGTGTGGTATACCATCAGTGTTAGATAGTCTCCAGGGTGTTTTTGTCTTTTTCTACATTTACATTTAAATGTACATTTACATGTACATTTGTACAGAAAAAAGGTAAAATCTATCAGAAGGTTTGTAATAAGAGCAATTAGTGTATAAGGTGCTGTGCACTACTATTTTACTTGAAAAACTAAAATGTCTGTAACTTGACATTATATATTAAAAAATTCAATCTAATTAAAGAATTTTGTAAGCCTTTATGGAAGAATGTCCCGTCAAAGATCTCAAATTTTCTTTTTATGTAAATTGACAAAAATCATCTTTATTGTGTACAACACTGTGTTTTGATTCACGTATGCATTGTAAACTGCCTAAGTCAGGCCAGTTAACTGACATTTACTGAGGTAAGTGTTCTTTACAGTAAGAACAGCTGAAAAGGGGAGGCACGTAATGTATCTGTGCGGAGTCTGCCTAATCTTCCAGAGCCTGCCCTGGCAGTGTGGTGCCGTGCTGTGGCTCGCTGCTCCATTTCATGGAAGGACCTGGGTAGCTTTTCTCTTAGGGACAACCATGTGCTCTGTGCATGTAAAACGGGGTTAAAACCCGGTAACATTCAAGTGCTTTCTGTAGTTTTAACATTTAATCGGCATCAGTCTCGGTTTTGAACGTGGCCTGTAAGACCACTGGGGAAAGTTGACTGGAAGGTGATGTGGAATCGGAGCTGTTTTTACCACTGCTGAATTTTAAACTATTTCAAGATTAAAAAAAAAAATTATTTAAACATTCATCTGGGCAAACGGTTTCCAGTTTTTTCTTTTTCCTGACTCAAAGTTAAAGTCTGTATTCTTTGAACAGGCATTAAAAATTAAGCGTTAGTTGAATGAGAACACACTTGCAGGTAAGCATCCATGACTGGGTATGCAATTCAGATGTTTCAGGAAGTGAAAGTACTCTTGTGGCCAGCACTCAGGTAGAGATAACTTACTAACGATCCAGAGTTAGCCCATGATGCAGCCGAAGTTGGCCATAGCTGCACTGCATGGTCCAGATGTTAAAACTAAGTACTGGAGGACGGTGATGAACTTTTTCTTTGTCGTTTCATCCAAAGCAACTGTTGGGTTTAGAAAGACTGGGATTTCGTAATGATGAAATTGCCCTATTGTAAATTAACCCTCTTAATTAGAAATGGTGCTGCGACGGGACACTTAAACTTTCGGCGGTGGTGCTGTATGACAAATCAGCAGGGAAACATGAACACGGGTTTCTGATGACATCTGCTAGTTTATGTCTTCCCAGAGTTCATCCTGCCTTTTCTTGTGCGGTGGGATTGCATACTGGTGTCTGCAGAACATAGTAGAAGTCTTGCCCAGATAAAAGCTATCCTCAATTATAAAATTAATACTCTCAACACATAAAACCTGAAGAACTCTAAAACAGAGACATAATGGAATATTTTGTTTAAGGCACAGCCATGTCCTCTAAAGGCCAGTATTTAGGATGGAGTAATATATGAGTTTGTCTGACATTTCCTAAGTTCCTTTTTCCACCCCACAGATAATCCTGTGGGAGATAAAGGATTCTCAACCTCCCTGGAATGCTTAGGAAATTCCATAAATTATAGGTGCACCTGGATTCCCAGCCTCCATGTTAACTGAGGCCTGTGGCTGCTTGCAGGTTGGATATAAGAAAAGTTGATGAGGGCAGCATTTATTTCCCCTGCTGTTGAGGGTGAACTCCTGAACCTGTGTTTTCCTTTTTTCTCTTCCCACTGTCTGAGGTCGGATCCATCCACGGCAGATTAATATGTTTCTGAATAGCCAGAGCAAGAGGAAAGAACTCTCTGATTCCTGAGCCTTTTGAGAAGGGGGTCTCTTCAGAGCTTCTTAGCCAGCTCAAATGAATGCTTCTAACACATCTGCTAAAGTAGTACTGAAATTGCCAACTTTATCATTTAATTTAAAAAGCTCCCAAGTTGAAGATTACTCCTGTGTCACTTACATTCTTAAATACCCATTATTCTCCCTTGAATGTAGTAATTAAAAGTCTGGAGATTAGAATCTTTGCAACATATTGAGTCCTTTGCACAAATGAATAGTGACACACGTCAACATAAATCTCATGTCTACTATTTCTAGGTTTTCTGTTTCGTAGCATAATTTATTAGATATTTTCTAATCTACATTTACTGGTTCCTGGTTATTGAACATTGAGATAATGGGCATTGAAGAAACCTTGTGACATTTGTGTATCAGATGAATGGATAACTCAGACATCAGCTCACACTAGCATCTCCGAGGAAACCTGAGGTCCCTGCAGAAGTGTTAGGCAGAGACAGGGGTGAGTGGGAGTCTTACTTTGCTTAATGATTGGCTGGACTCATCCATGGCCTTTCATTTTCATTAGTGTACAAGTAAAATGAATACACTCTGTCTAGGCCAAACAGTTTGTAGCTGCATTATTTTTTTGAACATTTCAATGCTTATAAAATAGAGACAAAAGCCCTCACAGTTACTAATAAAAGTAATTAGTGTCTGCAGTGGGCTTTACTGACTGTTTCCTCAGACTTCTCTGATTTGACCATTAAAATGTCTAGCTGGGGGGAAAAGCCTATGTGAAAAAAATAGAATGATTTTTAAAATTTCAATTCATTTTTTATTTTTTTATTTTGGACAGCCAGGCCAGGGGGCTTGTGGCTTTGATTAGCATGCCCCCACCACACACACCTCTGCTGCTCTTCCTGTTGTATTTGAAAAGCCAGCATCTTCCGCCAGGACACGGCCCCTCCTTTTCATGGGAGATTTCACTTTAATTCTAAAACATGTGACATTTCCTTTAACCCGTGGTTGCTTACTATCTTGTAGATGGAGGTAGTCGGACACCCAGAGTTGTCAACCTCCTTCCTGTCAGTCCTTGTGCGACTTTCCTTCACCGTCTGTGTGACACAGTCCTCAGTCTCGTGGTTTAATCAACAGCGATTTGTTATTGTCCTGCATCCCGAAGGCTAAACAAGTCTGAAACCGGCGATCACAGACACAGACTCTGAAAATGTTAAGGGGAAGCCTTAGCCACTGCATTTCCTTTTCCTGCCTTCGAGGGGTTTCCAGCTTCTTGGTGGTCTGGAGCTTCTAGCCACATCACTATTTTAATATTTTTCAATGGTGACTATTAATGAGACTAGATAAGAAATTGAAATGTTTGGATTAAAAATCAAAACTCAGTGTAGCTTTGCAATTAAATAAAATTTGTAGATTGTAAAATTTCTTAGCCCATGTCACATATAATTCAACTTAATATATTCAGATAATTGTAACCTTCAGTTGACTGTAGTATCTAGCTAGGGGTACTTGATAATTTATTGGTATAAATTATTAGACCTCAAACTTTCACTAGTTTATATCAGACTCAGTAGGAAAGCTAGATTAAAACATTGTTTGACCGTAACCCAAGACTCTGACGTAGCAGGTCTGAGTAGGGTGTAATAACTCCGTAACTAGGGTACCCTAACTCTAAGACGATCTTGATGCTACTGATGCCATTCCCACAACCACCCGGCTCCTTAACCACCGCGCAGGTGTGTGGTGTCAGGAAAACAGGGAACACTTGCATCCCGTTACCCTGTTAACAGATGTTAACTGTCTGTCAGATTGCTTCAGCTCGTTTTCACTCATCCATTTTTCTGAAAGAAAGAAAGAAAGTGTGATGAAGTGGTTGAGTACGAGTCCTTCTCACCACTGATTCTCCTCTTCCCTTCCACAGAAGAGAACTGCTCCAAAGCGTAATCCTCCCTTCTGGGTCTGGCTACACGTGTTAGTCCTAAAAAGGAAAGGTTTTTTGTCTTGTGTTGTGTTTTGTTGGGTTTTAAATCACCTGTAAACAACATAGTATATATCTTTCTGCTCCCATCTGCTCATGGTAATCATATTCTCCAGTCCGTGAGTTGCTTTTTAAAAAATAATAGTTTTATTAACTCTTTGAGAATTTCATACGATGCATTTTGATCATATTCACCCCCTTCCCAAGTTCCTCTCAGATCCATCCCTACCACCATATTTATGACTTGCTTCTTTGTTTTGTTTTGTTTTTTCCTTTTTCTTTTTCAGAGATACCTTTTGAACGGAAATCCTTAATTTTAATTGAAGTAAATGACACTAGTTTTCCTTTTTCAGGGTTTTCTGCCTCCTGTCTTGAAGCTCTTAGTTTCTCAAGTAACTTTTGGAGATCTGCACTTTGTAGTAACAGTGGTCAGTAGTCACATGTAACTATTGGGCACTTGAAATATGGTTAGTCTGAATTAATGCATATTGATGTAAAATATATGCATCAGTTCCAATACATGGTATTAAACAGGATGTAAAGTACCCAATTAACAAATTTCAGAAGTGAATTAGCTAGAATGTAATAGGAAATTAGTTTCACATGTTTATTCTAGAAAAGTTCAAAATAACAGAACTGCTCACACTACATTTCTAGACTCCAGAAGTGTGCTGTTGGGTAGAACTTACCGTGGTGATGATTGTGTTCTGTGTCTGCCCTGTCCAAGACCATGGCCCTCAGCTGCATGTGGAGGGACAACATTTTAAATGTGGCTCTGATAACTGAGAAGCTGATTTTTAAATTCTAGTTTAATTCACTAGATTTGAGTACCCACATTCAGCTGGTGGCTACTGTATTGACTAACATCAAGAATTTTTTGTTCCTTTGGCATACTCCTTTTTCTTCATTTTTACATTTTTAATCTCTGTGTTTCTTTCTCTGTGTCTGTCTGTCTGTCTGTCTCTCTCTCTCTCTCTCTCTCTCTCTGTGTGTGTGTGTGTGTGTACACAAATGCCACGACATGCCTCTGGAGGTCGGAGGATAAACTTTGAAGAATGTGGATTCCAGGGATCTAACTCAGGTTGTTGGGCTTGGCGGCAAGCACAGTTACCCACCGAGCCGTCTAGTTGACCCCCCTTTGGTCTGTTTTTTGCACCAAATCCCACACTGTCTCTAAGAACTAAGAACACACATATTCCTGTTTGTTTTCTCCCGCAATCTTGTGATGGCCATTCTTGACCCATCTGTTTTCACATGAATATGAAATATAGCTCATTGCTTTTCACAAAAGAACTTCCAGGATTTTGATTGAGATTGTATTGGATAAATACTTTGTCTATTCATAAACATAGTATAGGCATCTATTTACTTAAGTCTTCAATTTTCTTCAATAATGTGTGACCCTTTTCTATGTAAAGGCCTTAGACATCATTTGTTAGGTTTATTTCTAGCTATATGTTTGCTATTAGTAAAGGTATTGGTTACTAGTTAGATGCTCTAGTTTTTGTGCTATGTAGAAATACATTTGGCCAGGCGGTGGTGGCGAATGCCCACAGTCCCAGCATTCGCAGGAGGCAGAGGCAGGCGGATCTCTGAATTCCAGGCCAGCCTGGGCTACAGAGTGAGTTTCAGGACAGCCAAGGCTGCACAGAGAAACCCTGTCTCAAGAAACAGAAGCAAAAACAAACAAACAAAAAAATACATTTGATTTTAAGTTATTATTCTTATATCAAGCAATTGTAGAAAATTACTCTTGGATTTTTATTGTATACAACTCTAAATATTTGTAAGTAATGAGAATTTTTTAAAAGATTTATTATGTGTGCCTGTCTCTGTGGGGATATTAATGTTTGTGTTCAGTTTTTTCTCATGGAGGCCAGAAGAAGCCATTAGATTTCTCTGGAGCTGAAGTTATATCTGGTTGTAAGCTGCCTGATACCATAGCTGGGAACTGACTTGGGTCCTCTGCAAGCAGTATATGTATATGTATGTGTATGTATGTGTATGTGTATATGTGTGTATATGTATGTGAATGTGTATGTATGTGTATATGTGTGTATATGTATGTATATATGTAATCTAACTGTTAAGCCATCTTTCTAGCCACCCATTTCAGTTATCTTACGTCTTTCTATATTGCTGCCCTAAGCAGGACCTCAGTTTACAAGAACCAGCAAACTCTATTTTACTTTTATTTTTAAAGAACCAGATTGAAAGTAAAGCAGTCAAAACAGTCCTGTGTCTTGAGAAGTTTGTATTAATTAAGAAGGGCTGTTCACTAACACAGTTCAATAAAAGGGGCTGTTTTTCATGGAGGATATTGAAGCAAAGAGTGACCGTAGTCTTGAAGGAAGTGGGATGAATACGTGTCTAAGGGTTAGCAAATGTAAAGGAATGTTATTGTCTTGACTGTACCTGGGTATGAACTAACCCTGTCTTTTTACATCCCTTTAGGAGAAATAGAAATGAAGGTGCATATACATACGAAATTCTGCCTCATTTGTTTGCTGACATTCATTTTCCATCACTGCAACCACTGCCATGAAGACCATGACCATGGCCCTGAGGAGCTCCACAGACACCATCGTGGGATGACAGAGTCGGAGTCGAGCAAATTTTCAGTGCAGGATGCTGAAAATGAAAAAAAGTACTATATTGAGAAACTCTTTGACCGTTACGGTGAAAATGGAAGGTTATCCTTTTTTGGTCTGGAGAAACTTTTAACAAACTTGGGCCTTGGAGAGATCAAAGTCGTTGAGATTAATCATGAGGACCTTGGCCATGATCATGTTTCTCACTTAGACATTCTGGCAGTTCAAGAGGGAAAGCATTTTCATTCACACAACCACCAGCATTTCCACAATCACTTAAATCCAGAAAACCATACCACTACCAGTATAACATCAAAAAGAAACCACAAATGTGATCCAGAAAAAGAGGCAGCTGAAGTACCCATCAAATCTGATGATAAACACCTGCATGACCACAATCATCGTTTACATCATCGCCATCGTCTACATCATCACCTAGATCATAACACAACTCGGCGTGTCCATAATGATTCTATCACTCACAGTGAGCATGGGGAGCCTGGGCACGGGCCTTCGACAGAGACCAATAAAACACAAGAACAATCTGAAGTTAAGTCATTGAAGGTCAGGAGGAAGGAAAAAGGGAAGAGAAAAAAAGAAAACTCTGAGGTTAACACACCAGGCTTCCTCCCCAACCATGATCACAGTGAACAATATGAGCACAATCGGGTTCACAAACTTGACCGTGTACATAGCCCAGGTCATCCCCATGTACATCTTCCAGAGCACGATGGTCATGATCTTGGTCACGGACACCAAGATCTTGATCCTAATAATGAAGGTGAACTTCGACACACTAGAAAGCGAGAGGCACCGCATGTTAAAAAAAGTGCAATTTATTCCACTCCCAGCCACAAAGACCATAATGAAGACGACCGCCAACATGAAGTAGGTATAAAATACACAGTGGTGTCTGGTGGTTACTTGGTAGTTGTGGAACAGTTTAGGTTAGGATAAGGAGTAGTTACATATGTATACTTGTGGAACATCAGATAACAGTTCTCAGCATTAAGGAATCAAAATCAGTGTTGGAAATTTTTAAACACAGTTTCATTTGTTCTCAAATTTGGATACCTCAAGTCTAAATATTTAAGTGTTGTTTGAAAATATATTCTTTAGTTCATTTTACTAAGTTGTTTCATGAATTCTGACTCTCTAGTAACAGTTGTCACTGTTAATACTATGACTGCTTTTTAAATATTTGAAAATTAAAACATGTTTGCTCTTGTTCAACCTGAGTTTTCGGGAAGTAGGTAGAACAGTTTATCTTGCATAATTATTAATTTATTGAAATAAATTAATGATTGCCAGTGTTTTAGCTTCTGAGTTTCTGTGCATGCATTGGGCTGCTTCTCTCTTTTTCTTTATGATAGGGCCTATTGTGATGCCAGTCTTTACTGAGGCGCTTCACAGACCCGTGTGAATCTAAAACTATTGTAATGGAAAACCCCAGTACCACTGGAATGGTCTCATTTTTCTCCTAAATCTTCGGGCTTTGGGAAGCTTTTTGCTTTTGATTGTTTCCTCCTTGTTTTTTTTAAAGTGTACTTTTTTGTTATATGTATACCAATACTACTTTTTATTCTGATTTCTAGCAATCTCATTAAAATTTAGAAAAGTTTGTTGACTTTTTATATTTATATAAATGGTAAGCAGCACCATCAGATGAGGGGAGTTGGCCTGTTCTGTTGATGTCCCTACTTTTGAGATTAATGTGCATCTGAGTAGATTGATCGTAGTTCTTTCCTGGCTACATCAGCAGACACTTGTTTCCAGCAGTTATAAACAGCAGTTTGTACAATAAAATATATTAAAAATTTAACGAGATTTTAAAGTGTACATTTATTATTATGGATAAGGCCTCAGTGCCTTCCCTAGATGATAACATGTTGTATTCTTATATTTACTGTGTGTATCAGACCCAAGAGGTCTCCATGCTGTTGTGCTCACAGATCTGATGCCCTGACACCCTGGTATTTTGAAAAGGCTTTGGGCATTGAGTAGGCTAGTACCTCACAGTTACTAAGACCTGAGAGTAGGTTTTGATTTTGTGTGTCGTGCTTATTTTGAGCTATTAAAAAGATGAAGTACTTAGACAGTAGGTCAGTAAAGAAGTATGCAACCAGACTGGGTAGACAGAAGAGGAAAGGGAGGGTCCAGTTCCTTACCTTAATATAAGACATTCATTTTTACTTTTTGATAGTTCCAGACTTATAATTGCATTCTGCTTTGTTTTTAACATGTCAGTAGATAAATCTTTTTTTTTCTTTCTTTTAAATGAGATTAAACCTAAGACCTGGCAGTGAGGGACATCCCCAGTCGCTGCCCTTTTTCATCTTTGTTTCCCTCTAGTGCACATCAGCACATCAGACTAGACTGGTGGTTGTCTGTTTGGTGTGTGTGTGTCTGTGTGTATGCGCATGCGCGTGTACATGTGTGTGCACACTTGTGCACGTGTGCATTTTAATGGATTGCTGTTACTATTTTGCTGTTTTGATGATCATACCTATTGAGCTAAAGTGTGCCCCAACATTCAATATAACATTCTCCTAGAATGCCTTTGGCAGGAAAAAATGTCTGTGTTGATGGATTTTTGAGTCACTGATACTGCAGTTTGGTAAGGAAGAGCCCTTCTGATCCTATACGAATCTTTCGGGACATGGCTGAGTAATTATCTTTTATGCATTGGACTAGAAAAATGACTAGGATCTTTAGAACGTCTTGAATAATCTAGTAGAATATGTTCCTATTTTAAATCTTTACATAAATTCCTGTGGAAAGGATGATTCTTAGGGATCTGTATCACAGTTATTTTCAAGTGATATTTAGAATGTCTTAATTGTACAATAGTTTATTTTCTGCATAATAGTCTTAAAACCTGCTTATATTCAGTTTGTTTTATCCATTTCCTTGCAGTGTTTGAACGTCACCCAGTTGTTAAAACACTATGGTCTTGGTGCCAACTCTCCCATCTCACCTGATCTGTTTACGTACCTTTGCCCTGCATTGCTGTATCAGATCGACAGCAGACTTTGTATTGAGCATTTTGACAAACTTTTAGTTGAAGATTTAAATAAGGATAAAACTCTGGTTCCTGAAGATAAGGCAAATATAGGAGCATCAGGTAAGAGACTTTCCTTTCTTCCTTGAGACAGTACTTATCTGTCACTTAAATTACAGGTTAGTTAAAAAGAAACACTAAATGGTTGGTTTCATTTTAGTGTCAGATTTAATGTTCTAATCAGATTTAGATACTCATATAAAATATTGGGGGAGAGAAGAAGCTGATTATGTTTTTATTTTTATTTTGGCCTGGCCATATAGAGGAGTATTTTCTGTGGACAGAGAACAAGATTAAAAAGGAAATAGAAATCTTTTTGACCTATACATCATGGGACCTCTAAAGTTATTTTTATGTTACAATTATTTAATCTTTTGCAGGAGTAGGGCTTCGTGAAAGCAAAGGTGATTGGATTTTAAAGAAGTAAAATGGGAAGCTAGAAGCTAAACAATGGGAATGTCTCTGACATGCCACGTAGTTGGTATATCAACTTCCTCCTGGTTACTTCCTCCAGGTTCCGAAGGGATGAAACCAATACTGTTTGCAGACTGCTCCTAGGCTGGTTGGTTGGTTGTTTTCCCATCATATCCGGGTGCCCGGATAACTCCCCTGTGATGGTCCCAGGACTTCCCTCCTAGCATTGAAAACTCTGCTACCTGACAGTTTGTAACTCTCAAGGATATGGAATCCACACCATTCTTTTGATAGAATCTAGAACGTATTTCCCTCTAACAATCTTCTTTCCCCCTTTTCTCTTGTATAATCAGGAGTCTAATTGTAGACAATTTTCTAACTCTAGGCACTCTATTATAACCTTTGCTTATATTTATCTTGTTTGTTTGATTGTTAAATAGCTTCATTACCTTCTTGCCTGTGTTCTTACCCCTTGCAAGGCATTTCTGGCACTTAATCTCGATTTATTTTCTAAAATGTAAGTGAGATCCTCCGGCATAGAAGTTGTTTGTTTTCAACATTACATTAATAATTTAGTTTATTTACTTTGTAAACATATATTGCAGGCAATCTTCTAAACTCAATTCATTGACTCCTCCCAGCAGTCTTAGAAGGCAGCATGTCAGGTAGTAGGTAGTTGTGCTAGGGTTCAACCTGCATAATTAAGACATTTTGGTATTTATATGCCAAATGTTTTATATGCTTCTTATTTCCCGCTTAATTTCAGCAATAATTCTGAGAGAGAAATTTTGTGATTGATTCTTTAGTTTTAATTTTTCATGTGTGTTTTTGTTTTCTTTTTAGGTAGAATCCAAAGTAGAGAGAAGTTCAGTAACTTGCCCACGATTTGCAGACTTAATTAGTGACAGCCCATAAACGTTGAGGGTTGTCTGATAGAAATTGTGGGCAGCTCATCCCTATACCATTACCTTCTAGATTTAGCTGAATCCTGCATTCCCTCTATGATGTTTGCCATATCTTTACACTAGTTAACACTCTGCATTACATCCCCGGCACATTTCCTTTCCTTTTTTCTCATGCACACTGTCCCGCGCCCGATGGTGTCAAGGTTAGAGTCCCCTGCTTTGTTAATCCGTAGGCTGTCTGTACCTCCCACTTACTCCCTACTCTAGCATCCCAGTCTCTCGCATTTCTCTTTTCTCAACTTAAGCTTAGCACACAGCTGATGATGTCACTTTTCTTCCATTCTTCTCTGCCTTCTGTGTCTCTTCAGAGTTTCAGCTCAGACATTAGACATTTTGTGCTAATTTACCATCCAGCAGCAGCTTACCCAAGTTCCCTGTTGACACATCTACATGTGTCCCTAATAGCAGAGATTTGGGAGGATCTTTTTTTTTTTCCTTCAAGACAGGGTTTCTCTGTGTAGCCCTGGCTGTCCTGGAACTCACTTTGTAGACCAGGGTGGCATTGAACTCACAGAACCTGCCTCTGCCTTCTGTGTGCTGGGATTAAAGGTGTGCAATTTAGATAAATGTTTTTGTTTGGCCTCAGTTACTTAAAAGGTAGTGACTAGAAGTCTCCTCTCTACACATAGTAAATAGAGCTTTGGATAAGAAACAAGCATTCATGTTGATTTAACGAATAAATTGTTTACTATTAGTCTGGAAGTTCTCTGTTGTATTCCAGGAAGATATTTATTGAAAATTAACATTGAAATTAATTAATTTGTCCTCTTTCTTGACTTCATGCATATTGTTCTTTGTAGATGAGAGACCATCTCTCTTACTGCCACGAAAAGGGAATTCGAGATTAAGCTTAATTGGAAATAAAATGTACTTTTTCTTATAGGGAGAAATGGAACCTAACAAGATTGTTTCATTTGAAGTAAAACCAGTAGTGTTTTCATTTTGAAGGATTCTAAAAAAAAAATTCCAGTTCTTTGTTTTCATGCCAGTGGTGAATTAGGACTTTTAGTTAGTGTTGTCTATAATGTAATATTGCCATAATCCATATATTGAAATAAAGCTGTTGACAGGTATGCAACTAGTAATACTAGAAGGTAACAGCTTGTTTAATTCAAAAGGCTGAGAGGAAATTGTGCTTGTTTTGAAAACAAATATGTTATAACTAGTGAATATTGATTAGTTGTTTGCAGGTGGTTTTTAGCATTGTCAGAAATGCAGCTTGAATTAATTATGTTCTGATAGATGTTAATAATTGTAGAGAGAATGCCCTGCTAGTAATTATTTTTAATGACTGCTGCACCATTAAGAAAGGTTAACTTGTTTTATATATATCTCCCATAGTGACTCAACTACTACCTCATTAACTTTGTTCAAAGACTGCTGTAAACCAAATACCCTGAATAGTGTGCATGGTAGAAATCATTTGTTTCACAAGATTGGCTCATTTAGTCATAGAGTTGACCCTCGCTTAATTACCAAGGGGGGTCGTGAAGAGGCTGCTAAGCATTTTCTGCCAATTAAAATGCTGAAGCAGTGTAGAAAACTGCCATCTTGCACATGCTTTGCACCAAGTTAATTAGAAAGTTTCCACAGATGAGCGCTTCTTTTTAAAAGAATGCATTTTCTCTCCTGGTAATGAGAAAAGGAGTTGGTGAATAACTAAGCTTGAAGACCTTTAACGTTTCAAGCAACCTAATTTGCAGAAGAAGTGAAGCTTGCTTCAGACACTTAGCTCTTTTTATTACATACGGTATCTTGGGTACAAATAAAGAAAACATTAGCTAGTTGTATTTAATAGTTTGCATATTGCTTGCTAGGTATCAGTTTTCTGAAGGATACCTTTCCAGCTGTGTTTTACACCAAATAAATTGTGATTAGAAAAGCACAACTATTTGGTTAGAAATTGAAAAAAAAATCCATTGCTTCTTTCCCTGGTGTATTTAAAAAATTAGGAGCCTATGTAAGCTAAAAATCAGTGAACAACCTGGGAAGGTATTTCTAAATACAGAATATTCAAAACAGCTTCACACTTCTGGGTCAAAGAATTGTTACTTTTTATGAAAAAGATTAGTAACTTGCTAGGGAAATGGATACGGAAATTTATAGTAGTAGAGAACTGAGATGTTCTGAAAAGTTTAAAGTAAACAATTGAAAGAGGATGTTTATCCTGTGCACATGGACAGGCATGGTCGCACTGGTTCTGAATGAAATAGTTGTCACGGGATAGTTGTTATCTGTGGGAGATGTCTGGATGGTTCTGAGTTTTTATGTATTTTTTAATGTTTGTGGGAATTTTGCCTGCATATATTTCTGTGCACCATGTCCGTGCCTTGTGCCCTCCGAGGCCAGAAGAGAGGGCATCAGATCCCCTGGAACTGCAGTTACAGATGGATGTGAATCACCATGTTGGTGCTGGGAATTGAACCCAAGTCCTCTGCAAGAGCAGCAAGTGCTTTTAACCACTGAGCCATGTGTCCAGCTCCATGACTTACTTTATTATTTCTTAGGACTGGCACAAATAGGTGATAATTCATGGTAGATAAATTATTAACCTTACTGCCTGTGTCTAGTGACCTCAAAGAAAGTATGAGTGCTTTGAGATAATTTTATGCAATACAATGTTGTCTTCATCTTTATCACAATTAGCTCAAATTTAGAACTGTCATTTAGATTAACTGTTAACAGTTCTTCTCACTTTCAGGCAAAATTATCCTCAATTTGTCTTGCTTATCTTTTTTTTGTGAAGCCTCCTTTAGTAAGAAAAGCACAAGTGATACATAAAACTTAGCCAAGCATTCTCTGAAAGCACCACGATTTTCCGAGGGAAACAGAGTCAGACCTGGTTAGATGTCTAGTTACCATCCCACCTGTCACCAGTTATTACCAGCCCTACCCATCCCCTGGGTTCTTGTGCTCCTGAGGCAGGTTCCTAGACCCCATGACATTCTAAAATTGCTAATTTATGTTTGATGTTTTACCACGTTTTAAAACTTAAACCAATAAAATAGGAAAATTTTTTCTTCCATTTTTGTGTTAGAGTAAAATATAACAACAATTTGATTTAGTTATTATTAAGCGTATAGTTCACTGGTATTAAATAGACTCCTAACAATACAGCTA
This sequence comes from Peromyscus aztecus, assembly GCA_902168405.1. Lineage (NCBI taxonomy): Eukaryota > Metazoa > Chordata > Mammalia > Rodentia > Cricetidae > Peromyscus > Peromyscus aztecus. The sequence goes on from CABHPQ010146934.1 coordinate 18,946, forward strand.
TAACTATCTCTATAACTCTTCATCTTGCAAAACTGAAACTCTCTTCTCATGAAGCAGTAGTTTCCCATTCATCTCAACTTCCAGCCTCTAAAACTATTGTCTGTATTTCACTAAATTCTGTGACCCAGTAGTAGTAAAGCCAGACAGAGCACAAACAAATTAGAGTCCAGTGTTCTTATAAACACACATGTGAAAATTCTCAACAACGGATCAGAGACTGATGAGAAATCTGCTGATCTTCCTACTGAGGAGCCCTTGCGTATGATGGATGAGTTGTTCCCCTTGTGACTTTTCAAGTTCCTCCTTGTTTTTTCAGGAGTTTGAGTGTAGTGGGCCACCAACCAGCTCCCAAATAAAGACACAGAAACGTATTATTAATCATGAATGCTCAGCCTTAGCTTAGGCTCATTCCGCTTTTGACTTAATTTAACCTGTTTCTATTCATCTACATTTTGCCTTGGGCTTTCTACCTTTCTTTCATTCTGTGTGTCCTACTTTGCTGCTTCCTGCAAGTCTGGCTGGCTGGCCCCTGGCATTTCCTTGGCATCTCTTTTTCTTTGTTTTCCAACCTAGATTTCTCTTCTTACTCTCCCTGCTTGGAAGTCCCACTTACCCTCCTCCCTCGATAATGGCAGTTCAGCTTTTTATTAGCCCAATCAGGTGCCTTAGGCAGGCAAGGTAAAACAGCAGCACACCTTTACATAATTAAACAAATGAAGTACATCTTTACATAGTTAAACAAATATTCCACAACACCATAGCTATTATACATGAGCTCACACAACTCCCCAGGTGCGTGTGGTTAATTTTGTGTGTGTTACTCTGCTGGTGACTGATTTTCATTTATAGTGCATTTAGTGCACCCATTAGCATATTGAAAATGTGATGTTTATTGAGTTAGATTTTGTTAATTTGACTACTCTTGGATAGCAGACCAAGAGCTGTTTGAAATTGCCATTGTAGAACATTACTGTTTGTGTGAATTCATAGAATGTTTCCTAGACTTTTTTTTCTCATCCAAGATACTACTAGCCAGAAGTTAGCAGGAGGGTTTTAGATGCCTAAGACAGTGTTCCTTTTGAGTAGCTTATTGTTTAAGTAGTAGATTTTCTCTCAGCGCCTTAACAAGCGGATTTTTCTTTTTACTCATACTAGATTCAAACTCAAGACTTGGAAATGCTTAGTTCTCCACCATTACACTTTACCTCAACTCTGTGAACAGATTGTTAAAAATGCTGATTAATATTAATATTAATGTTGTTTTACTATGTCTTGGAATTCCAAGAAGTAATAAGTTTATGTTTTAAATATGCTTCCAGTGCTGATATTTTATTAATTTTTTTACATTATGTTATGTGAGTGGTTAATCATCTCAGATGTATAGTACATCAAATAAATGTCATTGTCTGTAGATTAAAATATAGACATTTACTTCTATTACAAATGTCTTCATACTCCAAAAGTGAACACATAGAATGTATTGTGTAGAATGTAACCTGAGAAAAAAATACGTGGATAACAAGTGTACCCAACTAGATTATTTTGCAAACAATGGACTTTAATTTAGCATCTTTACCTTATGTATGAATTTTCCTAGACACTGTGGCATAGAAATAAAATACTGTTATTGGATAGTTTAGGTAACTAATCATGAGGTGTTTCGTTGTTGTTGTTCAAAGTAAATCTGATTAATGTACATTTCTGATAATGAGGAAGTCACCATTATCAAGGTTGTTTAGTTGGTATATATTGTGTAGTTTGGGTTATAATATATTGACAGTATCGACCTTCATATTTACATTAGTAAGTATATACAGTTACAGTAATTTTACTAGCTTAGGGAATAGTTTAGAATATTGGTTTTCCCAGTTAGTTTACTGCTTCTTCCTTTAAATTCCAGTCACTGTTTTGAGATAAGCTGCTTCTAGACTGGACCATTGCCAGTGAAGGATAATGTGTATTTGGGAAGGCGTCAGCAGAACTGCAGAAGACGTTTTGTCTCCATGATGTTTTTGTTACTAACATTGCTTTCTCCCATTTAGTCAAAAGCACAGTTTCTCTTTAATCTTTCCCTATCCTGTGAATATAATTAAAGCTAGGGAGAGCTTTGGTGGTTTTAACAAACCTTTGCTGGCTTAGCTACTTTGTTAGTTTACTAACTTCAGAACCTCGGGTGTAAAATTATTGAGGTCCTTTGGGGTAGGAGAGATGGCTCAGTGGTTAAGAGCACTTGCTGCTCTTGAAGAGGACCTAGGTTCAGTTCCTAGTACCCACGTAGTGGTTTACAACCATCTATAAACAGTTTCGGGGGATCTGACATCCTCTTCTGGCCTCCTCCAGCACTGAATACATAACACATGGAGAGAAAATACTCATGCACATAAAATCAGAGTAAGTATTGAGGCCCTTTCTTTGAGCCATTGACACTCTTGGGCTCTTTCACAGATTTCATTGTTATCACCAGTGAACAGAGGTACCTTGTTATCATTATTCAATCAGCTTTTGACCTTGGGCTTTCTCCCTGAAACAGGGTTTTTAATTTGAGTAGTATATTTAGATGGAAGTAGTAACATTAGATGGAAGAGTCTCCTTTTAATCCTTTGGTTTTGGCAATCATGTTGTTCCTGCAACGTTTCCCTGACCTAAGATTTTTGGAAAACAATGAAGTTTCTGTTCCTTTGTTGTCTCAAAATGTTCACAAGGATTGGAAATTTGAGTCTAAGTCTAAATCCCCTGTAGGATTACTTATATGTGTGGGTCTTTGGTCTTCTTAGTTTTCCATTCTTGGCTGATGGTGGTTGTCTGTTAAGAGAGTAAGCCACACAGTTTCCCATTAGTGATGGATGTTGTATCAATTCTGTTAGCCAATTTACCTAATGAGGGTTCACTGCCGTTTTGACTGTGACGACTGACTCCCATCATGAAATGATGACTACCATGCATTACAGACAACACAAAACAGTTATTTTGGTAAAGCTGAGCATTTAATGCCCGTCTTAGCATCATTTCCACACTCATCTACGTGCTCTTGCAGTACAGGGCCTCGAGCGTGGTAACAAGTGCCACTGCCACTGACAGTGTGTGGCCCTTTTTTATTTGGCTTTTATAGGGTCTTGCCAAATTGCCAAGTCTAAATTTGAACTTGTAGTCCTCCTACCTCAGCCTCTTGAGTAGCTAAGATTACAAGAATGTGCCACCACACCTCGCTGAGATTCATTGCATATAACAATAAAGCTATAGTTTATGATACTGTTTTGTTATGCATATGAATATACTTCCATTTGGAGCTGATTTTAGTAGGTTTCTTAAACACATTGTTAGCAAAACTTTCAATTGTAGTACAGTAGGTAAATCACTTGATACAGAAAAGTTTTATAATTATATTGTTAAATAACTTTATTATGCTATGTTTTTAAACAGTGAGAAAATTTTATTACTGTTTAAATATTGGTGGACTTAGTCATTAAAGTCACTATTCTAGTGTAGACCATGGTGGGTACTATGTATGAACTGAGTGGAGTTTTTAAATGTTCATGGTGTCTGTATATCATGTTTTTGTTTTGTTTTGAAGCACAGTGATATCATAAAGTTTCTTATATGTGGTCTAGGTAAGATGATGTGTCTCCTTGACTCACTTATCTCCTGATGTTCTTTATAATGTTTCTCCTGTGCTTTTGGACTAATGCTGACTATTTCCCTGCAGCGTGGATCTGTGGCATCATCTCCATCACTGTCATTAGCCTGCTTTCCTTGCTGGGCGTGATTTTGGTCCCCATCATCAACCAAGGATGCTTCAAATTCCTCCTCACCTTCCTTGTCGCACTGGCTGTGGGGACAATGAGTGGGGATGCCCTTCTTCATCTCCTGCCCCATGTAAGGAATCCTTTTACTCTGCTAAAAGTTACACAGAAAGATGCTAGTGTTGAGAGGGTTCTGGTTTTATTTGTGGAATTGTATGTTCTTATGGGTTGAAGCTGTTTTTCTCATTTTCACAGTTTTAATTGCAGTATTTTTAAATAAATCGAAGCATTAGGTTTTAAATGGGACCAGGAGTACTAGAGCATCTGATCTTTGTAGTGTATTAAGAACACCATTAGAAGAAGTGTGTGCGGTCTGTTGTCTTGATTGTGCATCTAGCCGGAGGGTACAATGGTGAACACTTACTCAGTTGCTGATTTCTTTTACTTTTACTAAATATTTGTGGTTTAAGTGATGATATTAATTTCTGTTTACAAAGGACTCATTACTTTTTGTTATTTCTTCTGGCTTCATTCATTCATTCGTGTTTTTCTAACCCTTAGAAGGCATTTGTTTATCATGAAATATAATAATTTCCAGGCAATAAGCCAAGAAAATTTACTGGAAGACAACTTTATGTGCTACAATATCAGTGAAGCACTTTGAGATCTAAAAGCTGCTTATATGTCACCTGTGGGCTCTGACACTTCAATCTCTTAAAAGTTGACACTAGAGGAAGTTGATCAGCAAGAGGGATGGGAGCGGTTGTTTGTCATGATTCCTAAGTTAGGGTTGTGTGGGAGATGAAGCTCTGGGTTCTGTAGCTTAGTAGAGGTGACTGTAGCTAAGGATACAGTGAGGATAGGTGTGGAGATTGTGTGTGTGTGAAAGGACTCCAGATGTTCTTTTCACCATAAAGAAATGACAAATATTTGAGGGAATCAAAATAGTCAAGGAACCCAATAAATCTGGAGAGTTTTATGTACCAGTAAAAAGTTTAAAAATTAAAAATTTAGAAGATGGTCTTTCCATGTCTGTAAGATGTTATGGTCAAAATCTGAAGTAATTTCGGTTATTTTCTTCACTCTCGTCTAATAGTCTCAGGGTGGACATGACCACAGTCATCAGCATACACATGGACATGGTCATTCACACGGACATGAATCTAAGAAGTTTTTGGAAGAATATGATGCTGTGTTGAAAGGACTTGTTGCACTAGGAGGCATTTACTTACTGTTCATTATTGAACACTGCATTCGAATGTTTAAGCACTACAAGCAGCAAAGAGTAAGTGTTTCCATGCGTGTCTTATTAGGTACAGTTCTAAACGAAGAGCATCTTTCTGAACACAGTTTTCTTAGTGTGGTGCTGGTGTGCATGTCGTCTCTACCCTTTTGTCCTGCCTCTGACCTTTGTCCCTTTGTCATTACATTCACTTTGACATTTATAATCAAGGTACAGCAATGTCTGAGATAGCGTGGTTTCACCATCCCTAGTGATTTAAGTAGAGCAGGGAAAGCTGCTGATCAGTTTTATTATCACAATGTGTATGGAAACAGGTCTCATCAATCTTCTCTTTCATTTTTAAGTGACTTTCATTGTATTATCTGACAATGAAGTTTTTTGTACAGCACCTTCTCAGAAAAACTTGGCTAGTAGTAGAAGAACCAGAGGGAAGGGAGGGGTCAGGATAATAGGACCCCCTTGGGTGACAGCAGACAGAAATGATGGAAGCTGTAATTCTTTTTAATAATGAAACCCCCCTTGGAAGAAGATGCTCCACAACGTTGATTGTCCTTCAGCTGTCTGTGTCTGTCACACATCTGAAAGTGTCTGTTAGAAAGTTGCTTTAAATCTACTACCATTCGCTGTGGTTTAAGCCTGTTCACCCTGGTTCACATTAGCCTAACAGTATATCACAATACATGTGAGTGATACGTTTGAGGTAATGACACATAGATAGATAGCCCCAATATATTTAAGTAAAACTTGCCACAAATGGACAAGAGTTACAAATTTCTTCTATCCTGTTTATTCCAAATATAATCCTTTTTTTCCAGTACTCTGGATATTTATAATTTTGTTTGTGTGTGTGTGTGCATATGCACACATGCACACACACACACATTTTTGGATGTATTCCTCTGAGACAAAATAGACTTGGAAGAGATCTCCGATCCGAGGTCAAGGGAGTGACTCTAGTTCACACAGACATGAGTTGTGTGACTGTCTTTGATCTTCATGATCTTCAGTTACCATCTCAACAAGTACATGTTGTTTCTTATCTTTATTTTCATATCACAGTTCAGATCATGTACTTTAGTTTTTATTGCTTGTCTTCAGAGGAGGACTAAGATGAGAATCTCAGAAAAATATCTGTGGAATTTGGCATTGTTATGGTAAAAGAAGCTGGGAAGGATGAACTTAAGAGAAAAATGAAATGGATCTATTATGTATTAATGAAATGGATCTAATTCTATATTACGTTTCAAAGGTACAGTAATGATTCCAGCAGACGAGGGGACAGTAAGATGGTGATGAGAAAGCCAGGGCAGGGCTGGTTGGAGGAAACCAAGTTGTTGATGGAACAAAACACTGCGGGGTGATTTAGAAAACCAGGGTGACAGCATGGAGAATGGCAAGTAGGAGGGATGATGGGAAGTGTTTAAGTGACATCAGATAAGAGAGTCGGTGAGACCTGATAAGGGTCAGATGAAACATCCGCAGGTGTTTAACACGCCATCACATAAAGACCATGTGTTCGTCTCAGTAGATGCAGGAAAGGAATTTAGGGAAAATCAGTATTCTTTCATGATTAAACAAAACTCTTTAGAGTTTGTTTTTTTGGGAAAGCTGTGAATGTGTGTCCTTTCTGATTCAGAACAACAGTGTGACACTAGAAATCTTAGTTTTGGGGGGGTCAGAGAAGAGAAAGTAATAACAGAAGGCCCACGTGAAGGATAGAGGAATTCCCATCACCCCTGTTTGCAGAAGGTAGGATTCTGTTCACAGGAAAACCTAAAAATTCTACCAAAAGAAAAGCAGAACCAATAAATGCTGCATTCAGAAAAGTTTCAGGCTTCAGCTGACAAAAATATGACATGAGCCTCCTGAGGAAGGAGCTACAGGTTGAAGGGGATAAATAGGGAAGACCTCCCTTCAGAGTTAATGTTGTTAAAATTCTCTTAAAACAGTCCAAGCTGCAGAGTCAATGCAGTGCTCATTGAAGGAGCAAAGTGGTTAATGGCAGTCTTCATAGAACTAGAGAAAACATTTCTAAATTCATGTGGGAGCAAAGACCCCCAGAGCCCAAGTGGTTGGAAACAGCAGAACAAAGTCAGAAGGCGGAGGGCTCCCAGTTAGGACTTCAGGAGAGGCTGCAATCACGTGACCAAGCCTGTAGTAACAGTGCTGGAACCCTCAAGCAAAAGGTTGAAGCTAGACACTCATCTCACACCTCCTACAGAAATCAGAGACCTAAGAGCCTAAAACGGTTAGGAGAAAACAAGGGAAACATTTCAAGTTATTGCTCTAAACTGTGATTTTTTTTTTTAAAGTATGATACTTGAAATACAAGAAATAAAAGCAAAAATTGATTAGTGGTGTTACAGTAAATGTAAAAGCCTCCCACACAGCACAGGAAACAGTCTACAGAACAGGAGAAAATCTGAAAATGATAATCTAATGGGATTGATGTCCTGAATAAGGAACTGAAAAGCACTTAGAGACACTTAAGCCAGATAGGCATGTGTGTTGGACAGTCAACATTACTAATCAACAGATACCACCAGAAATCACAGTGAAAGTCAGGGGTATAACTTAGAGGAACACACCTGGCTTGCTCCTAAGGTGCCTCCCCAGCAGTGTAGAAACAAACAAAAACCCTCCAATAAGAAATCTCTCCAGTAGTAACTAGTTACCAAAATAAATAAATAAATAAATAAATAAATAAATAAAATAAAAAGAGAAGGAAGGTGAGGGAGGGGAGGAAGGAATTTAAAGATAACACGTGCTGGTGAGGACGTGGAGAGAGGGAATCTGCATACCATAGGAAGACGTAAAAATACTGCAGCCATTATGAGAGCTGTCTGTAGGTTCCTCAGAAAATTAAAAAATAAACTCACCATAGAATCTACAACCCCACTGTTAGATACATATCCAAAGGAAGCAAAGTTAGTATGTCACGGAAACTTCTGCAAGCCAGTGTTAGTGTGGCACAATAGCCAGGAAATGGAAATAGTCTATGTATTCCATGTCAATGGAAAACGAAATTGTAGCATATGGCACCATGGGATACTATTCATACATGAAAAGAATGTAGACTACTACTTGCAACAAGGTAGACAGAACTAGAGACTGTTCAAGTAAAGTGAAGTTAGGCATAGAAGGGTGGGCACTGTGTGGTCTTCCATATGAGGACTCTTAAGTTGTCTCCTAGTAGCTGAGAGTAGAATGTGGTCACCAGAGGCTGAGGATAGCAGAGGTCAGGGATGGGGACGTATTGACCAGTGACTACTAACTTAGAATCAGACAGGAATGACAGCTCTAGTGAGTAGTTGCACAGTAGGTTGACAATAAGCAACATTAATAAAAGCTCCAAGTTTAAAACACTACAAGGGATATTCTTTCTACAAAGAGATGGTAAGTGCTTGAGATGATAATAAGCTTAACCTGCTTTAGACATGCAATGTATCTCTGGATTAAAATACAACATAGCAGCCTATGGATATATAGCTTTTATTTTTTTTAATTTATCATTTAATGAATAATTTTTAAATGTTAGAATTGGCAAATGATATGAATAGAATTCTCAAGAAATATAAATTGCAGAAAAATACATGAAACAACTTCCTAAGCCTTTGAGGAGGAGGGTAGGTTATTGTGGACTGTATGCACAGTGTGTGTGAGTCCCTGGGCTCAAGCTCCAGCTACTCCAAGAAGAACAAAGTAACTGTAATGCGTTCCCATCTCACCCAGTCAAGATGGCTAGGGTCCGTACAGTGGTCTTCTACTAACAGTGTGGACCAGTGTGACTCACAGTGTTGGTGGCAACATAAACTGCTAATTACTATGGAGAGGGGATAAAGGTTCTTTCACAAACTAAAAAACAGATCTGCCGTGTAAACCAGCTGTCCCACTTCTGAGTATGCCTAAAGAAAATGAAGTCAGCTTCTAAACAGTGCCTGCACAGCCATATTTCTTGCTGCATCACTCAGTTCCTAAAATAAGGGATCAGCCCTTATGAATGGAGAAGCCGGTATAGATGCAGAAAAGAGAGAGTATTTGCAACCAAAGAAAAGTAAAATCTTATCATCAAGATGCTTGGGACTAGAAGTTATGGTAAGTAAAATATGCCAAACCGAGAAAGACAGATCCTACACGCTGTAGCTCAGAATACTGTAGTCTATAGTTCATGAAGATCCTGAAGAGAGGATCACAAAGGCTTTCAACCACCTATAAATGATAAAGAGGGGGAAATACTAATTAATTACCCTGCTTTGGTCAGTACATACTGGGTATATGTTTCAAAACACCAAAATGAACTCCATCAATAGGTATAATTAACTATGGATTTTGTTTGTTTGTTTTGCTTTTTCAAGACAGGATTTCTCTGTGTAGCTCTGGTTGTCCTGGAATTAATGCTGTAGACCAGGCTCTGCCTCCCAAGTGCTGGGATTAAAGGCATGCACCACCGCCACCGCTACCGCCGCCGCCTGGCAGTTATATGTATTTTAAAAGGAAAGGGTGTTCATACATAAACAAAACAGAGCAAAGTGCCAGGGAGACGCCACAGCCAGTGAAGTGTTTGCCATGCATGCAGAACCCAAGTTCAGGCCTCACAACCCACACGACATCTGGGCATGGTGGTGCACACCTGTAATCCCAGCAGGGGAGACTGGCTCACTGGCCAGCCAGGCTAGCCTAACAGGCAAGTTCCAGGCCAATGAGAGACCAAATACCAAAAAAAAGAGGGAGTGTGGAGAAAAATGTTAGGTGGATGACTCCTGAGGAGCAGTACCTGAGATGGACTTCCGGCCTCTACAGATAGGCACCCACATGTTCATCCACATGAACACACCCACACATGCATGTCCACATACACAAAAGAAGAAAAAAAGCCCCTGACTGCAGTGAAAACTATATAACAGATGTACTGCATTCTGTTGGTCAAGGCCAGCCAAAAGTCTAGGCACTGGGGTAGATCCGTGTCCTTAGAACTAGAGCAGAGTGCTCACACCGAAAGAGGAAATGGGTAGTGCCTGTAACTGGAGACCGAGTCAGGCACAGCTGGCCGTCCGAGCATGCACACAGCAGTTAGGGTGATCACACACCTGACTCAGAAACCATCCTGAAGGTACCAGGCAGTAAGCACTTCCAGAGAGGCCTCAGCTCATTTTCTGTGTTCTAGAGTCAGTGCTTTTAAAACTGACATTGGAGGAAAGCAGGGAGCCTAGTCACTTGTCCTTACTGGTGGTTAGTGACAAAAGTACAGTAAAAAGCCACACTGCTAAGTCAAGAGAGAAGGATTCAAGCCTAATCTGAGGTGCAGCAGTTTGTACGTGAAGTTGTTGAGGATGAAATTATATTCAGTGTCTGCTCAGAGCGTCACAAGAAAGAAGGCTTGTTTTTATTTCCAAGCTGTTCAGAAGCCGTGGTTGTCATGTGTCACCCCACTAAATCCTCATGGTTGCTTCCGTTTTGCAGGTCAGTTGTATGCTCTGTGTTAATAAATAAACTTAGGCTTGCACATCAGAAACAGGCTGCAGATTGAGAGATCTGGCTTAGGCTTGACTTCCATTGCGCCACATCCGTTGTAGTGAGAAAATAAGCATGAAAAGTAGGAAACTGTTTCTGCTGCTTGATAGTACTACAGAGGTCCCACACACAGTATCTCACATGGTATTGTGATGTGTAATATTGGGTTGTATAATAGTTTAATGCTGTGCAGTCTGTTCTCAAAAGGAGATGAGTCAGTGAGATGAGTCAGTGGGTAAAGGAGCTTGTGGCTAAGCCTGATGACCTGAGTTTTATACCCAACACCCATATGGTAGAAGGAGAGAGTCCCCCAATTTATCCTCTGACCTCCACACACATATTATGGCATGCATGTAAACACACAGACTGGACATTAAATAAAAAATTGTCAATTAAAAAAAAAAAAACATGTGTAATGTTAACACCAATTGCCCGCAAATGGGTTTAATAAGGGTATATTGTCACTAGTTATTGCTGTAGATTTCACACTAATACCAGTTGTTTTCCCTCCCACAGGGCAAACAGAAATGGTTTATGAAGCAGAGCACAGAAGAATCGGCTATCGGAAGGAAGCTTTCAGATCATAAGATAAACAGCACACCGGATGCTGACTGGCTCCAACTCAAGCCGCTTGCTGGTAGCCAACAATTCCAATGAGAAACTTAAAATAGAACAATTGAATAATTGTTTCCATACAGTGTGTTTGAAATTTCTTTTCTTTGTGGTTTTCCTAATGTGTTCTTCCTTAAATGTGAGTGTATCTTGTAATTTTATTCATTTTTACTTTAATTAATTCCAGTGCTGCTCATGCTGTGGCCTAGATATATTAAAAGCAAGGAAAACTTACCACTTCGTAATTTAAAAATGCAGGAGTGAAACAAAAAAAAAGTCAGTATGATGACACTCACCCATAATCTCAGCATCAGGGAGGCTAGGGCAGGAAGATCTTCTTCAGTTTAAGGCCAGCCTAGGCTACTTAGCAAGGCTACTCTGTTTCAATATTATCAAAAAGAAGAAGTAAAATGCTAAGCCATTCTTTGTCACAACCAGAATAACCTCCAAAATGAGACAGTCTTCTATGATAGTGTTAGCTAGATAGTGCCATCCCCCTGCCTCGGCCTTCCTGGTGCTGGGTTTGCAGGTATGGATTACCGTACCCTCGAAGGGTACTGTTTCTTGACAGTATACAGTTTCCTTTATATGCAGTTGGGTATAAAAGAAAAATGAAAAGTTGCCTCTGTAGTTAGAGGAGAATGGCTTACCCTTGTATTGAAAATCGACAAGTTTGGTATCTAACAGAACGAAGAAGCTCAGACAGTTTTCAGAGACAAAGTAAAGATTTTCTTAACCCAGTGTTTCAGTTTACATTTGGATTTCTCTTTCCCTCGGTGTGACAGTGATTATCAGCATGGATGGCAGCCTTCCCTAGCTGTGGAACTCTCCCGGAAGACGGTTATTCAGATCTTTGTCATTAAAAACATAGTGCTGGAAAGTAATTTTTTAAATGACATATCAGATGTCATCAGCACATTTCAACAAAGATCTCTAAGTAGCATTATCATTGGTAGAACCCATGTGTAGAGAACTTTGCCATCAGCCAACTGACTTGGGCAAGTTACTTAAATTTCAGCTGATAGACTTTAGAAAATGTCTAATGGAATGACTTCTCAAATACTTTAGGGAAACATAGTCACTTGAGACTAAATGTATTCACTTAAGCGGTGCCCTTTGCCCTGCTGTCCTGCCCAGGTTTAAATTAGCACATGTGAATGCATCTGTTAGATCCGCGTTATCCTTTCTTTTAATGTAGGGACTGATGACTCGGTTGTTTCTGAAGATCGACTGAATGAGACTGAACTGACGGATTTAGAAGGCCAACAAGAATCGCCTCCTAAAAATTACCTGAGTGTGGAGGAGGAGAAGATCATGGACCATTCTCACAGTGACGGGTTACACACCATCCATGAGCATGAGATCCACGGAACTTCTCACAACCACCACGACGAGGCGAAGGCCGTGCTGAGGAAGCACAGCCACCAGCGGCACCACAAACACTCCCACCACTCCCACGGCCCCTGCCACTCGGGCTCAGATCTGAGAGAAACGGGGATCGCCAACATCGCCTGGATGGTGATCATGGGGGACGGCATCCACAACTTCAGTGACGGGCTCGCCATTGGTGAGCGCTGGGAAGCCTGCATCACAGTTTACTCTTTGAGCAGGCTTTCCTTTTTCTACTAAGTTTCTCCTAATCTTAGGAACCACAATCCAGAAGGTTAAATTTTACCTAGAATTTTTAAATGTCTTGCTATAAATTATGGCCTTTTGTTTTTCTCCAAAGAATATGGTATTTGGAAGTAAAAGATGAAATTTTAGTAGTTTTTGTTTTTCTGGCACTAAACCAGTGTCTGTAGTATAGTTCTTAAATAACTTGCTTTCTAATTTTTAAATAAAGTGCAGTGACCTCACTGCCTCTTTCACATCGCATTTCATGTGCATAGACACACCCACAAGAGACTAGTGTAATGTCACCCTTGGATTTAATAAAGTTTTCACAGCTTTGGAAAAGTGAAGAAAAGTTTCATATTAAAAACCCACCATAGCAAATCACATACTCTAGAATGTGTATGAACTGTGTGTGCTGTTGCTGTAATGTAAACTAGTGACTGATTTAAAACATTAACTGTGACCAGAACACAGTTCTTTTTGGGATCTAAATTTTATTAATCAGAAATAGGCTTTGGTTTCTTTCAGAAACTGTATTTTTTTTTAACCATAGTATTTATACCCATAGTAGCTGTTGATAATAAAGAATATAGACTCTGCTAGTGGAATGAGATCTTATATACCAGTGTATGTTCAAAAACTGTGATGTGTAAGGTGGGTGAATAACATAGAGTATGAAATTAACTTAGGTAGAAGGAACATCTCACAAACAAGAGTGGGAGAACCAGGAGCCCTGAACCTCACTTACTGTTTGCTGTGTTCATGGTCCTTTCCAGGGGCAGCTTTCAGTGCTGGACTGACAGGAGGAATCAGCACTTCAATAGCCGTCTTCTGTCATGAGCTGCCACATGAACTAGGTATGAGCCTCACATCCTCCAGCTTTCATCACGTCTAGGCTTCTTCACTGTACAGTGCACTAAAGTAGAAATGTTGAGACAGAAAATCTGTTGGCAAGTGTGGAGTGCCATTGACGGCCAAGTGCATCCCAGTGTAAGACTGAAAGTACCTGCTTCATCAAAGAAGCTAGATTGATGATCCTAAAAGTGTTTCTCAAATGCCTGATTATTGTATTAGCTCCTTTTTATTTTATTTTATTTCATTTATCATATACATTATATTTTCTTTTGTTTGTTTGGTTTTGGTTTTTCAAAACAGGGTTTCTCTGTGTAGCTTTGGAGTCTGTCTTGGAACTCACAACTCACAAAGATCTGCCTGCCTCTGCCTCCTGAGTGCTGGGATTAAAGGCATGCGCCACCGCCACCGAGCACATTATATTTTCTTGAAGATGCAGGGTAAAGTTTGCTACTACATAATTGAAAATTGAACTGCAGGAACCTAAGACAATGATTTCTTCACAGATGATGGGGAGATCACATTGTTGTCCAAACAATAACCAGAATGTTTTTAGACTTTAGACTTGGGTGCGTGGATGTTTTTTTTTTTTTTTTTTTGGGTTTTTCGAGACAGGGTTTCTCTGTGTAGCTTTGCGCCTTTCCTGGAACTCATTTGGTAGCCCAGGCTGGCCTTGAACTCACAGAGATCCGCCTGGCTCTGCCTCCCGAGTGCTGAGATTAAAGGCGTGCACCACCACCACCCGGCACGTGGATGGTTATTAGAGAAACTGGAAAGTGGTCCTCACTGTCACTGATGGGCTCTGGAATAATCATTAACTTCTGATCCTTTCTTTTTTCAGCTATAAAGTTAGGTGTTTGGACAGTTTCGTGTGTGTGTGTGTGTGTGTGTGTGTGTGTGTGTGTGTTATTAGTCTTACATGATTTTAATAAAGTAGAGCCCTCAAAATGCTTTTTTCCCTATTTTTTTAATGTTTTCTTGCTCATAGTGTGTACTATAATTCCAATATCCAAAATATTTTGTGCAGGTTCTTATTTTCCTGTTCCCTTCAGTTTCTCTGTCTTGTGGATAATCATTGTCTTATGTTTATTTTATAATTGTTGTTATATATTCTAAAAACAAAGATTTGGAATTTGTTTTGTTTTGGTGAGACAGGATCTCACCATAGTGCCCTGTCAGACCTGGAACTTGCTGTGTAGACTAGGCGAGTCTCAAACTTGTGTCCATCCTGCTTCACCTCCCAAGCGTTGGGATTAGAGGCATGTACCACTATGCCTGGCCCAAACTCCCCTACTGATTCTGAGCCGTGTGTTTTGGCATCAAGAAAATCACATTTTGATATAGTTGGAATTTTCTTTGGACTGCCAACCAGCTTCCAAATAAAGACACAAGACTTATTATTAATTATGAATGCTCGGCCTTAGCTTAGGCTTATCCCACTGGTTCTTTTAACTTAATGTAACTTGTTTCTATTCATCTACATTTTGCCTCAGGGCTTTTTACCTTTCTTTCATTCTGTATGTCCTGCTTTCCTGCTTCCTCTGTGTCCGGCTGGTTCTCCCCTGGTGTCTCCCTGGCGTCTGCTTTTCTTTCTTCCTTGAGTATAAATTCCTACTTACTCTCCCTGCCCAGAAGTCCCACCTATACCTCCTCCCTCACTATTGGCCACTCAGCTTTTTATTAAACCAATTAGGTGCCTTAGGCAGGCAAGGTAAAACCGCAGCACATCTTTGCATAGTTAAACAAATATTCCATTCGTATGATATTTTGGAAAAGACAGAAATATAACAACACAAAGCAAGTTGTTTGCTGTGTTAGTGGTGCAGGACCCAGGGGAACTCGGGAACTAATAGACCAGACTAGAGAGTTTGTTAGTAGTTGTGATTACATGGTATGTGTGTTGACAAAGATCTGTAGACCTCTGCATCAGAGAAAACAAGAGTAAGTTTTTTTGTGACTTACGTTTTAATGAAGCAAAGCTGGAGTTCATATAAAGAAACAGTTTTAATATAAACTAAGTACAGGCTAAGTTGAGAGAGAGAGAGAGAGAGAGAGAGACCGACCCACCCCAAGAGATTGAGACAGAACTCAGTGTGCATGCTTTAAGGAAATGACAGTTGTACATACCACTGGGTGGATATGATCCTCTCGAGGCACAGAGCAGCTGTGTCTTATTTTTGTAGGAATTAAGTAAAAACAATTCCTTCTGAAGGATTCAGAGTTGAGGTCAGCTTGAGCTGCCTGAGATCTTGTCTCAACAAACAAACACCCTCTGGATCTTGACTAGTTAATTCACCCTCCTAGTCACTCAAGAGTCAAGTAGATCATGCCGCCCTGTGGTAGCAGGGAAGATGGCTTTAGTGCAGTCTGTCCTTCTGCCTGTGTTCATTAAGTTAACTAAGTATTGAATCACGTGCTTCCAGAGCCACATTTCCAAACTGTAAAGGAAGCGATGTGCTTCCTAGCCGACCTGAAGGGCACATCAGAAGCTCCTCCTCTAATGCCTGCTGAAAGCTGGCCTTCGTTGTGGCACAGTTGGCTCAGGGTGAATCACAGCAAAAGCAGGAGAAACTGGTGGAGAACGAAGTGAGGTGCTCTTTCCACACAGGCACATACAGAAGACGGGACAGAACTAAACCATGCCCCAGGGAAGGAGGGAGAGCCAGGCAGTGCAGGGCTCTGCAGGATGAGCAGGAAACCGCTGGACCAGTTACTTTTCTGTTGGCTTGACACAAGCTGTTGTCATCTGAGAAGAGGGAGTCCCGACGGAGACAAGGCCTCCGTGAAATCCGGCTGTTGGACATTTTCTTCTCTCTCCCCCTGCCTCTCTCTGTGTCTGTCTGTCTGTCTGTCTGTCTCTCCCTCTCCCTCTCCCTTCTTTCTTAAGATAGGGTTTTCTGGGTATCCGTGGCTGACCTAGAACTATCTCCATGACCAGTTGGCCTCAAACTCAGAGATCCACTTGTCTCTGCCTCCCTAGTGCTGAGGTTACAGCCGTGCACCCCCACACCTGGCTTTTTAACTGGCTTTTTATATACAGTTGGTTGGCTCATCACATACATACAGACTTACGGAACTGTACCACACACAGGATTGTGGAATAATTCTATCACCTCTACAACTTTTGTGCTGCTGTGTTGTTAATGATGTATGTTTATAATGCATTCTTAATTTTCTTATTAATAGTTTTCTCTGCTCAAAATTGTACTTTCAAATCCTGTGGTTTTAAACTCTCGCATGGCGTCTGAATTGCAGGTGATTTTGCAGTTCTTCTGAAAGCAGGAATGACTGTAAAGCAAGCGATTGTGTACAACCTGCTCTCAGCCATGATGGCTTACATAGGAATGCTCATTGGCACAGCTGTGGGTCAGTATGCCAACAACATCACACTCTGGATCTTCGCAATCACAGCAGGCATGTTCCTCTATGTGGCCTTGGTGGATATGGTAAGATGCTTTCAATATCTTTTTCTGTTATACTGAACTTGCAAATAGAATGCAGCTTCCAGAAATGGAAGACATCTTTGGAAGTGATTGGAAACTTCACTGTTTTTTTTAAAGACTCTGGCCAGTTTTAAAGACTGTGACAACGTAAATAATAATAATCAGGGAAAGGCATTTACCTTACAAAGATTTCTTGGAGATGCTGAAAATTTCTAACCAGCTAATGTCACAACTGAAGTAATAGCAGTATTTAGAGATACAAGTAAAGAATTCTCTCTGGAGACCTTGTGATGTTGGGTGGGACATCTTGTCACTGTTTACAGACTCTTTTGAGGTCCTTGGTGGCCAAGAAGGAAGGGTCCTGTGCACATGCCGCTCTTTGCGTCTGACTTCAGCCTGAATTATGGCATCAGCGGTTCCATGTTCACTTACTCCACTGTTCCAGATCCGTTGACAGTTTTTCTCTGGGGCTGTCGGGTTCTGGAGGCTTCGTTTTACCTTGTGACTAGACACTCTTTGACCTTCCTTCCTGGCAGGGGTTCCTCACACGGTCTCAAAACTTCCAGTCCCATCTAGGAAGAGTGCCCCTCAGTCCTTACACTGACCTGCGGGGTTGTGTAACCCTCAGCTCTGTGCTCACTTCACCCTTCCTGACCCTTGCGTCGTTTCCTCTTTCTGTGCCATTGAGAACTCTCCGAGGGGAGGAGCTGCTGCTTCTTGCGGCCCCTCTGTGCCTGGTCTCACGTCTCAGGCGGCCTGTGCGCACTGTGAGCCTGCTCCTCAGGGTAGAGCCCGTGAGTCCCCACTGTGCTTCCTCTCCTTGGCACTGGAGTCTTCCGCTGTGGGTAGCACA
Organism: Peromyscus aztecus; assembly: GCA_902168405.1. Classification (NCBI taxonomy): domain Eukaryota; kingdom Metazoa; phylum Chordata; class Mammalia; order Rodentia; family Cricetidae; genus Peromyscus; species Peromyscus aztecus. The sequence goes on from CABHPQ010146934.1 coordinate 36,814, forward strand.
CTGAGCATTTGACTTCATTTCTCAAGCTGCTGCGTCACCCACACGGCATTATTGTCACTATTATTAGTTGTCATCTGCCACTGGAAACGCAGCCACTGTGAATGAAGATGCTCTGATCCTTGCACTAGGAAGCTAGAGATCAAAAAAAAAAAATTTACAGTAAGAATTTGTGGGTTTTTTAATGTTTTTGTTTATTCTTTAATAATTTTATACAGTATATTTTGAACCTCTCCCAAACTCCTCCCTGCTTCTCCTCAGCTTGGTTCAGAGTCATGCACTGTATTTGGAACACAGAGACGCTGACTGAGAGGGGAGTCATTGTGTGTCTTACCAATAGGAAAGCTGGGCTCAGTGTGGAAGGGTTGCAGGAGTTGATTGGCAGCAAGAGGATCAGGTTCAGGAAGCCCTCGGTCAGGGGATGACAACTCTTCTGACCACTAGTTCTCCTCAGTCGGGGGAGTGTGCGCCGAGGAGACAATCGGTGGTGATGGTCATCTACAGTAAGCACACAGACAGTAACAGACGGGCAGTTCTCTGCAAGGACGCAGACGGCTCAGACCCTCTGACGTTGACAGATGGCAACAAGCCCCCTGCATATATTTTCTAGCATATTATTAACACAAAAATGACACTTTTCCTAATTAGCAGAAAAAAATTACTTAAAGATAATATCCAGGGCCATTGAGAACTGGGCAGGTAAAGGCACTTGCCACCAAACCTGGTGACCCGAGCTCCCTGGTGGAACTCTCGGGAACACCCCGAGTTCTCAGGGTAGATGCAGAGAACCACACTTACTGCAAGTTGCCCTCTGACTCCACAGTGCACTGTATATCTCTCTCTTACACACACACACACACACACACACACTCACAATAAGTAAATGAAGTACATTTTAATTTAAACATTTAAAAATGATAATGTACATATGCCACTTGTGAATTTAAAAAACCCTGAGAAGGCTACAGCAGTAGAATAACATGACCACATTTTGATTTTAAAAAGGCTGCCCTGACTGTAGGGAAGATTACTTACCTAAAGCCATTGGAAGCCAATCAGGCAGGTATTGGCGTTATGTAGAGTCTCTGCTTGAGGTTCCTAAAGGAGCCTCATGGACATGTCTGCTTAGGGGACTTTGGGCAGTACTGTTTACTGACTACTATGGAAATAATTTTTAAGAGAGAGAGAGAGAGAGAGAGAGAGAGAGAGAGAGAGAGAGAGAGAGAGAAAGAGAGACTTATTTATATCCCAAACAAGGGTGTGTGTGTGTGTGTGTGTGTGTGAGACTTATGTTCATCCCAAACAAGGGTGTGTGTGTGTGTGTGACCTATGTTCATGCCAAACAAGGGTCCTTAAGAATGCCAGGCAGGCTGTACCCCAGAGCTCCACCTCCAGCCTCACCTGTGAATATGCATAAGTGCTGTGTCCCAGTAGATGCTGGTTGGCTCTTTACTGTGCTTATGGCGGTTGTGTTGGCGTTCAGAATAAAATTTGAGTGGCAGAGACCCAGCATTATTCTAGTCCCACATACAGGAATCCAGAGTACATTCCTGTGAGACGTTCTGTGTGTTGTTTATGTATTGTTTATTGTTTTTGTTTGTTTGGGGTTTTTTTTGGTTTTTCGAGACAGGGTTTCCCTGTGTAGCTTTGCGCCTTTCCTGGATCTCGCTCTGTAGCCCAGGCTGGCCTCGAACTCACAGAGATCCGCCTGCCTCTGCCTCCCGAGTGCTGGGATTAAAGGCGTGCGCCACCACCGCCTGGCTTGTTTATTGTTTTTATAACAATAAAAACTTACAGGCGGGAAGAGAAACAATGTAACAAGAACCGTCTTACTAGAAGTAGATATGAAGCTTCTGTCTGTGTTTTAAATGCCTTGCTAACACCTGTCTTTCAGCTCCCAGAAATGCTGCATGGTGACGGCGACAACGAAGAGCACGGCTTCTGCCCAGTGGGGCAGTTCGTCCTTCAGAATTTAGGACTGTTGTTTGGATTTGCCATCATGCTGGTGATCGCCCTCTATGAAGACAAAATTGTGTTTGACATCCAGTTCTGACCGTTCCCAGGCTGACTGCGAGAATGTTCGTGCAGCTTGTCTCTGTTCTTGTCCTGTATGCACATTGCTCAGGGAAGTCAGTGGCCTGCACTACTCACAGGTTCCGTAGAGTTGAGCCTACGTGAAAGACTGGTGCTCAGTGCTGTTTTCTCTGCATGAATGGATCCTTTAAAAACAAAGTTTGTGATAAAGACAGGAGAAAATGGGACTCCATGAACCAATGTCGATAGAAGTTTAAGACTTTAAAAAAGAGAGAATCATATAAAACACTAGTCTTTTTATTAGTAGAAACTTCTGTGGCTATGCAGAAATAGAAATTAAACCAAAAAAATCATTTAAACTTTAAAAATATTTTAAATGGACTCTGAGCAGACATTTTTGTGTGTATGCTAAGAATGAATTTTAGTGTCCTTTAATTCAGCTACATCTATACATACGGGGTTAATAGGGATCAACTTGACACAACCTTGAAACTGTATAAAGTCGATTTAGGAGCTGGAGGGACGCACGCCCAGGCTGCGGTAGAGTATGGATTTAGCATTGGGGAAAGCCCGTATTCTTGACTCTAGAGTTACTATTTTTGTATATATTTGCATAGTGTTCAACCTTGCAGCCTAAACTACTGAAATTTGTGATTGTGTGTTTGTGTGAACTTCAGTTTAATGAAAGATTCTTAATGGTTCTTTGCATTACTATACTTGGTGTTGGGGTTATTTTCTTTTTTAACTTTGTTTTTATTTGTGGGGGTGAGTCAGAGCATGTAGTCAGATACCTTTTTCTTAAAATTACCATTCTAGAAAATATCAAAGATGTGGCGTTCCATTTGCCTAGCACCAACTAGGTTGATTGGAAAATTTTAAGTTCTGAGTGTTCGCGTTACTTTACCAGTTTGGCATTGGCACTCAGAGCACATGCCGTGGCAGGCAGTAATCTAAGTTTGCCATGCCTATAGCCTGTATATAAAACGTCAGCTCAACAGTCACTGCGCTGGTACCATGACTGCTGTGGTCCCACGTACATGACTAAGCCAAAATCACTTTATCATTTTGTGCCAAGATACACTGCTGGTGCCTGATAGGGATAGTCTGGGTGTGGGTGCTGCTCTCACACCGTGGTGAAGGGATGTGTGAGGAGTTAAGTCGTGTTCAGCCTGAACTACTGGGACCCGGTAACTTGTAGACTAGCCATGTGCATCTTTCTGTTCAGACCTCCTGCCGCTCGCTCTTCCCTTCCGGAAGTGAACTATGTCTGAGCCGTGCGCAGCTAGCTTTAACTGCTTGGTAGCCAGGATTGCCCTTGAAAAAAACAAACTGTAAGAGCCAAACCCTGTCCGTTCCATTTTAAATGATTTCATTCAGTCCTTTTCCCAGTTCTTTTAGTCTGTGAATTTTTTAAGACAAAAACAAAAATTTGAGAGCAGCACATGCATCAAGGTGTTAGATAATCACCAGTATTCCTTCGTTGTGTTCTAAGCGAGGGTCCCTAGGTGTTATTACCTCTGTAATCTAGGCTTGAATTAGAGCAGTTGTCTTTTTCCGAGCCCTCCTTGAAGTAGTGGTTTTGTGCACGTTTTCAGCCCTGGGCACAGCTGGGACAGTCCAGCTTTTCACCTCCTTGCCTGGCCCTTTGAGCAACCTTGCTGGAAGGGGCTGACGTACTGAGTACTGCCAACTTCAAGTGACTCGGATATTTTGCTTTCAAAACCAAGATACATTTCTAGTTCATATTTGAGTTTTACACCCAAGGAGGATTGTGCATTCCAGCATTAAGTCTGCTTCATTTAAAACAGCTGGAATAGACTCCCATTCTACAAGGCCTCATTTACAGCTGATGGGTTATGCTCACAGTATATAAAGTTTGTCTTTATTTGCTAGACCTTCTTAACCGTGTAGGAAAGCTTTAACAGTTGCTGCTAGTATTTGGATAGGGTTCCACCAGTGTTTAGTTTTGACGTCGTTTTAATGTATAGTTTCAGGTCTCACTAGACAATCCTAATTCCACTACATTTCTCTTTGGCTCCAACATTCCACTTCGCTGACCAGTCCAGTTTTAACAGATGCTTGTTGGAGGTCACCAGTGTTACTTGTACAATGCTGTCGCCATGTGACATCCGTATGGATTTTGGTGTTCTATCACATTGCATTCAATCAGCTATGATTATGCTTAGAAATACTATAGTAGCTAGGTGCAGTGTGAACTTTTTCCATTAACAGTAAGTCAGTGGCTTAAATGTGATTATGGTCCTGCAAGGTGATACTTGCTAAAATATCTAAACCTTTTTTGTTGTAACTGAATCATTTTTTTAAATTTATAAAGCTGGAAGTGATCAAATGCTGTTTTTCACTGTCAACAGTGGTGTGTCATTTTATATACGTTCCTGATGCTTACGGAACTCTCCCAAAATAAAGTTACTCAAAAAGAGAAAGAAAGTGCACCGGAGTTTTTTCAGTCTGTCTCAGAACGTTAAGTATGAATTCTCATGGTACTTTAAAAAGGCCAGAATACAGTCATAATTAAGAATGTTAGTTCAGTTTATTTAAGCCAAAACAAAATCTAAAGATACAATGTGTTCTACTTGGTCTAACGAGAAGGAGGAGGAGGAGGTGATGCCACCTTCAGACCGATCACGAGTTCAGTTGGCACAGTAGCGCCACGCCCCGTCCGATCCAGTGCTCCTTGGGGTGGTCGGAGGGGAGCGTCATGGCGATCACGAAGTTGGTGGAGTGGCCCGTGGTGGACAGGGTGCCTCTCCTCTCACTGGTCTTGTACAGTGGAGCCACGTAACTCGGCCGCTCGGGGATGTCTGACCTCCTGCAGGGCTTCAGCCACATCTGGAACACAGTGCAAACGCCTCTCTAAGTCCGAGCTGTTAGACTGCCGTATAGTCGTCCCCCAGGAAAGTTACCTCTAGAAATCTGTGCCCCAGGTAGATTTTGTTAACAGCAAAATGGTTGCTCAACTATGAAGACTACAGAATGAAAAGAAATCAGTTCCCCTCTGTTAGAAACATATTGCCCCCTCACTTTTTTAGCTGCTATTTGGCCTAAGCGAGTTTATTGTGCTAGCCTGGGAAATGTTACCCTTCTTCCTCTTTTTCTGTAGAGAACAAATTCTTAGTGAACTTTAAATTATGACCCATATTTATGTCAGAGCTGCCTGTGTAGTGGCTTCTCTGCAGTTTGTGTGTAAAATGTTTTTACAGTAACAGTTAATGTATAAAAATTGCATTGTGCCATCATAAAGTCACTAATACTTAAAAACATATTACCTACTGTTTCTCACCTCTTCCCTGAGGGTGATTTCTGGGGCTTTTAATTACAAAACAAGATTTGATAGGTTTTCAAAGAAATGTATCACTATTTACGCTCAGAATCATATGGCTTATTTATTTAAAACTAATAACAAATTCTGAGAAGATTTTTGGGGGGCAACAGCTACCTAACTAAATCGCCATAAATACCATGTATACTGTGCATACTGTGCTGTGGGCCAGGCAGGGTGCTTCAGTAGCGGCCCCTAGTGACTCACCTACTCCTCCACAAGAACTGAAAAAGCCTGTGAAGCTGCAGCCTGAGTTGAGTAACCTTGGGAAAACACTGGAATTCAGTATCAGAAAACAAAATCCTTGCACAGTCCAGATCGCAGCAAGGCAAGAGAAAACAGTCCATCCGCGGCCTAGTTCCACAGCTCTGCGAGGGGCTCACCTCCAGCAAACACTCAGCTCAGACAGGCACCGAGTTCCCAGGTCCTTCTGGGTGCACAGCCTGAAGAGATTAGGGGCCGGAAATCCACACATATTGGCTCCCCACCCCCAGGAGACCCCCCAGGGTGCTGTAGCCAACAGCCAGCCTAAGAAGGGACCTGATTGACTGGATTGCTCTAAGGGTCGAAAACCTTCACATACTCCCATCTAAGGAACCCCACATTCTCTACATTTGCTTAGCAGGAGGACTGCTCACCAGGCAAACTGAGATTCCTACATGGTGATGAACAGGTGTGATGCAGAGGGAGCCAAGGGTCTCCTCCACAAGAACAGGGTTGTGATGTGAGCTCTGTGATAGGGATGATGCTTTAGAGGGGTGAAAAAGATTCCACTGCCTCCCTGCCTACACAGTTAGAGCCAGGGAGATAGTTCTCTGTCTTAGAAATGTACACCTGGGGACCCGCTGGGGGAGAGGGAGCTATCTGAGGTCCGACTGCTGGGGAGGCGCATCCCACTGCACCTGTCCTGGGCCCGTGCATCAGTTGCCTCTCACTTGTCTGGTCACACACTACTGACAAGGAGGGGTGAGCACTCCAGGGGGCCGAGGGAATGCTGTCACTCCCTGTGAAGCACCTGGACCCCTACAGTGTCTAATCAAAAGACAGTGCTCAGACCCTTCACCGAGGCTCCAGTAGCCAAGACTAGAGCCCATGAAACAACAGAACCAGCATCAACGGCGCCTAAGAAGCCCCACTACTGGGTGAGGACCATCCCTCCTACTGTTGGAGGAACCATATAGGGTGCATATCATTCATTCTGCCACGTACTTCACACCTGCTTGAACTGTTAAGTGTCCCACTCATGGGTAATCCATAAGCGGGGGTCTGACCCTTAAGTATGTGCTCTGTCCAAACTTAACCACAAAGAAACCACAAGGAGATTATGCTGCGGTACCCAGAGTACCCACCTAGAAATGAACTCAGCATAGCATAATGAACTGACACCCCAAGACACATCTTTAAGAGGAAGTCATATTCTAGGAAGGCTATCCCATATAAGTGGTAGAGATATCCATTTCAATAGACGCACAGATTTCAACATATAAAAACAAGAAGCAGTCTAAATATTTTAAAACACTACTTCGAAAAAATAACTCCCTAGTAACGGATTCCAAAGATACTGCTGTTGATGAGGTACCTGACAGATTCCAAAGAATGATTATTAAAACGCTTAGTGAGAGGGCTGGGGTGTGGGTGAGTCACCAGCATAGTGTTTTCCTGGCCTGCAGAAAGCCCTGGGTTCAATCCTCAACACCACACAAAGCCAGGCATGGTGGCATAGACCTAGATTTTAGAAGATGGAGTTAGGAGACTCGGGAATTCAAGGTCCCCCTTATAAATAAATAAATAAATAAATAAATAAATAAATAAA